>VOMN01081172.1:0-12731 GCA_014899125.1 Orchestia grillus
TAGGTAGTAATATTCGACATTAATATGTACAAATTTAAAAATTAGGTAAAGATTCGTATTAGAATTGGGTTTAATCAAGAATTTATGGTAACTTATTATAGTACTTATATGTACTACTAGTACGTATTCATGTTTAGGTACTTGTATGTTATAAGGTACTTTTGTTAGGGCTGAAGACATCACGTGGTAGACTAAGACCGAGAGCCTGGCGCCCCCTTATCATCATTTGTGGTGCCCGACTGTGCATCAACGCAAGCACCAAGTTCTTGCAGTTCGGACAGCACACTTCATTGGGGTCGCGTGTCTTTAGGAGGTAGTATTTTCGCCAACGCTCTACACTCGGTCCGCAGTTCGAGCTAAAACGATAGGTTCAAATTGTATTTGAAGGATGATACGCAAGGGTCACTCGCCCAAGGCGTCGCCACTCGATCTTATGAATAATGCATGACGGACCACCATAACTAGATGGCCGCGCGGCTGCCTCGATCTAAGAGGAAATTTTCACCAAAATTCTCCTGGGTTTCTTGTCAATACAGTTTTTTGAAAAGTGGATTTCAGTATACGTGAAGTCTGATACTGCATTGCATGTTGTGTCACAGTGTGGCAATGTGGCAATATTAAAAGCAAGAGCTCACGATGCATTCTTTGTAATGAGCTTCGGCTAGCTGGAGCTCGAATGAGCTGGAACTACGTTCAAGCGTGGCCTTTGGAAAAGCAAGGGACTTCGAAATACTGATTGGGAGTTCCAAACGAAAAATATTGAGAATGGGTCTCGCCCGATTCGGGGGTGTTGAATTTCGTACTTCCCCATTAGGACAACGCGGTTAACATTTTTGTATTTAGCCGCCGCGAAAAGTGGGAAAATTCGAACTCAGCCCACCAACGTCAACGAGCAGTTGAGATTGGTACGAAATCCTTTTTCCGAACCATCGTAGCAATTCACGATGGACAGCATACGTCTAATGTATTATACACGTCTATCATTGGAAAAACGCTGAACCATCATTGGAAGGATGCATGCCTAGTGGCATGCGTTTTTCATTGGAGGAGAATTGCCAGTACTCTCGCCTCGTGCCTAGAGCTGCCCGGGAATTGCTATCTTGCCGAATTTACACAACTCAGCTTCCGTTCTACAGAGCAGACAATGAGCGTGTCATCGTGAGTTAAAACAAGTAACTACCAACACTCTACGACAGCGCCAGCTGAATAATCAATGGTTGATTACGTCAGGAAGTAACAAGTTGATGAAGAGTGAAACTTGTATAATAAAATCAACAATCGCCACAATCACCTTGAAGATTAGTGACGGCACAACGCAAGGACAGAGTAAAATGATGGTGAGCAATCAGAGCGTGATAATAATAATTAATTGAGCGCGAAATACCAAAATTATTTACATCTGAGTGACTATGTACATGCGTTACATGTGTGTACAACTGAGCGCCCAACACCACACTCTCGTCATTCTCCTTTAATTCTGTGTCGTGAATTTATTTATGTACATTACCTATACTCCCTATTTTAATAATAGGCATATTTAGCGCGACTAAAAATCGCTCAAAGAAAAAACCATTAATACACAAGAGCGTGTAATAGTGATGCAGTGCAATTGCAGAGGTAGAGCGGTACATTCTCTGTAACATTTGTTTGGTGCACAGCTTGCTTGGCATGTTTACCCTGCGTTGCAAATTCACGTCTCTTATTCTTTGGCAAACAAACCTGAACGTACGGTGATGCAATGCGGTGTCACTTGCAATCTTTTCAAGCTATATTTATTTGTTGTGATAACTCTTTTACGGTAATTAGTATATTTCTACCATCCGGAATTTGGAATTCACTCCGTGGTCATCTTGGCAATTTTCACAATCCCACACGTATGTTTTCTCCTTAAATTTTGCGCCTTTTATTCCTTGACATTTTTATACATAATTGAGGTGTTAAATTTAACGTACCTCTTATTTTCCTTTTTTGTTTGTGGGTCGTATGGTGCTTGTATTTCTTGTGAGGAGACTGCGGGGCTTGTATTTCTCGTGAGGAGACTGCGGTGCTTGTATTTCTCGTGAGGAGACTGCGGTGCTTGTATTTCTTGTGGGGAGACTGCGGTGCTTGTATTTCTTGTGAGGAGACTGCGGTGCTTGTATTTCTTTAGAGGAGACTGCGGTGCTTGTATTTTTTGTGAGGAGACTGTGGTGCTTGTATTTCTTGTGAGGAGACTGCGGTGCTTGTATTTCTTGTGAGGAGACTAATGAATGACTCTCAAACTCAGCGATCTGGTCCCGTTTTTTATAAGACGGGATTTACCATAAATTCTTGATTAAACCCAATTCTAATACGAATCTTTACTTAATGTCAATGCAACAGTCTTTTATTTTTTACTCATGGTTTCAATGGAGTTCCTTTTTATCATTGTACTTTTGATTTGCAAACGTCAATTATCATTCATGCACAATTACCATATATATTGAATATCGAACTAAATCTCCTCTCACTAGTGACTTTTACAGCGCAGAATGTCTGTCACTGGTGTGGTAAATTTCATTTAGTAATTGACCAACGTATTTCGGAATTGACAGCATCTCAAACAGCACAAACATTTATGTGCTTACAACATCGACAACAAAACCTCATTCCCTCACTAGAACTTGACCCTTTCTCAATTCTGGTGCTCATCTCCATCACGCCAACGTAAGAAATCGATTCATCATTTGGAAAAATATGATTCATAATTGCAAAATGATTTATAATTGCATTTCCTCGTGCGTACAGCACGTCTCCCACACCAGGACGGGTCCCGGCTGGGTGCAGCCGTGGGAGACGTCAGGCACACACGATGGATCACCGCCCTATCACCGCCTTTGTCCTTCCATGACCCGCTCGAACTGATAGCGCACGGGTTTTATTTGAGGTTTTTCAGAATTTTCAGAGTTTTGGTGGATAAGAGATTTGAGAATTTTTTTTGGATGAAGTGTTTTCAATGTATATTTTTATTGGATGAAGTATTTTCGGAGCTGTCTTCTGATACGGTGTTTTTATAGTTTTTATTGGACAAAAAGTTTTCAGAGTTTTCATTGGATCAAAAAAGAAATTTTGAATTTAGAAATCGATGAATACAAGAAATATACAATACATTTCGGAAATATATTTTTATTCATAGGAACTCCGTATAAGCCATTGAACATTCTCTCCATAGTATAAAGGGAAATGCAAGCATTTTGACTCTTTAATTCCCAGTGTATGTACTGGGGTGCTTATGCAGTGATTGCTGCCGTAAAATTTACTGATTGGCAAAAGAAGCTCGACCGTCTCTCGACGTAGAATGACGAGTTGCGTCATGATTGTACGATTGTTTAATTCTCTAAATGGCCCGACAATCCTCGAAGTTGGCGTCGGGCCACGCAATGCTCATGAAGGCTACGTACTTTTGTTTGTGAAAATTAACATTTCAATAGGCTGGGAGTGGGGCACGGCTGCCATCTGATTAATTTTAGAATTATTTTCGAAAAGTTTGCGTGGAGTTTGCGTTTGCGCTGCACCTGGTCGTCACACGAGCTCTAAAGAAAATAACATAGAGTGGCGTCTTAAGGTAAAAGATACGTGCCGTAGTCGCAGTTCTTACTCCCATCTCACCATTTCGAGAGAGTCAAACAAAAAGTTTATCTTCCTTCTGTTAAATAATTTCGTTCAACTGAAGTTTCCGATTCACCGCGTCGAAATAACAGTATAATTAATCCTCAATCAAAATATGCACACTTTGTCCAGACTTCTAAAACAGCTTGCTTTGTGATATGTTCTTCTCGTTCAAAGGCGGTTAATGAGTTCTGTCATCGAAAATAAATAGCAATAAAGTGCAGATTAAGCGGTATTGGTAAATGCAGCCCGTTTTGTGGCATAGGGAGTTGTACGGAGATCACCTGTACGCCTGAATAGCTTGGAAACAACTACTAACTTTTCAAAATGATAGATGTTATGATCATCATCGAACAAATATAATTGGAAGCATTTTGCTTTACGATATCAATTAGAGGTGCACGGGTACGGAAGGAGGGACTGGTGCGCTAGGGACGTTCTCAGCCCAGCGCGAGTATAAAAATCAACCAGTCGACCATTGCCTGCACTCGTTGGCGGGTCTTGGCGGGTACTTGGGACTTGCGTAGCATGGATACCGCGAATTGTGGCGTCTGCTGCAGGGTCTTTTGATCGAGAGGGAGGCGGTCACCCCCTCTGCAGTGTTTCCCGCCTGTCTTTGTCCGCCTGTCATTGCCCGCCTGCCATTGTCCACTTGTCATTGTCCGCCTGTCATTGCTCGCCTGCCATTGTCCACTTGTCATTGTCCGCCTGTCTTTGTCCGCCTGTCATTGTCCGCTTGTCATTGTCCGCCTGTCATTTCCCGCCTGTCATTGTCCGCCTGTCATTGCCCGCCTGTCATTGTCGGATATCAGTCCACTTCTTCAAAAAAAGAAGTTTTAAACACCGTTTTCCACGCAACTGTCCCGTGCAATGTCCAAAAGCATCATAATTTAAAATGCACAAAGTCCCCTAAATTTCAGAGACACTTTTCAGCTTTTCGAAAATGCAAATGAGAAATGTGAAATATTCTATCATTCATAAAGACAAGAATAATGATTTCATAAGCCAGTTGAATTAAAGCCACGCCATTCATTAATTTCACGCGAACACATGGCCGTTTGCAGGAGTATCTGTTGCTAGACTGCACCGTGATTTCTGCCTCTTTTTTTAATTAGGCTCAACAACAAGCAGCGTAGGAACGCTTCGTGAGCGCCGCGCGGCGGGCGTACGTCTCGCAGTTTTCCACGGCAAGTCGTATCTCCTTCAGGCAAAAAACTCCCTACAAGTTCAAGTTCAGTTTTGCAATCCTATCCGTGTCGGAACTTTTTATTTTTGAAGACCTGCTCATTTTGCTTTTGTTCTGAAATTTTTCACTGCCCGTGTTGCCGCTCGGGAATTGCACGATGCTGGGCCGTGTTGATCGGTCCAAATGAGTAATGAATACTAATTGTGACCCTGTAACATTGCTTCACAAATGGGTACTAATTGTGACCCTGTAACATTGCTTCACAAATGGGTGCTAATTGTGACCCTGTAACAATGCTTCACAAATGGGTGCTAATTGTGACCCTGTAACATCGCGTCACCGATGCAAGATGGTGATGTTACGTCGCTCAGAAATAAATACCGTTAAAATTTCGTCAATCATGAGCCGGGATTTTGATTTGTGTGAGACATGAGGTCACATTTTCAAAGAACCATTGAAATCAGAACCTGCAATTGGAATGAAATTGATAGGAAAGAGGTCAAAATTCGTTTGAACTTTGGGAATTATTTTCAATATCATGCTGGGTAGTTATTGTTTGCGATCTTTTGTAGGATAATTTGAGTTTTAAAGCTATTCAAGTTATTCATTTGAAAGGAATTACTTCCGAAATCCTGCGAATAAGTAAGAATTAGGTAAAATTTAAATGCCAACTGGGAGGCTTGGGACAAACTACGAAAAAAATCGTACTTTTGGAGATTCGAAAATTGAGTAACCAGTCGCTGAAAATATCGGGATAGTAATCCATTAGAAAATATAATTAATTGCTAAAACGAAGTTCCAATCTCTCTCCAAAAAGTCAAATAATTCATGGAAATTGTAAGAATTGTATTACATAATACATAATTGATTGCTAAAACGAACTCTGAATCTCTTCCTAAAAATGAGAACAATCAATGAAAATTATAAGACTATAAGACTAGTATTGTTTCTGAAATTTACGTCGACCTGTACTGTAAAGTTTTATGATTGGGATTATCCGTAATTATTGATCCCTGAGTGATTGTACAACAAACACTCGTGAGAGACCAACAACATTAATAAAAATTCTTCTCGAAACAAATAATACCGAGAAATTTCGGAAATTTTCCTTTGTTTTGCGTGTGATAAAATTCAATCTTGAAGTATAATAACGCTAGGTGTATCTAGTTCAGGATATACCCATTGATTTCATGTCCAAGAATTCACTCTGGTCATGAGTTGTTAAAAATATTTATTTCAAATCAAAACAAAAATGTTTAACGTGATCATAGCTATACAATTCTCAGTCACTAATATAACATTTGTTAAAAGGCTATGAAATTAAAATAACACACGTAAATAACTGCATAATTAGAACTTTCGTTCTGCCATGAATTCCCTGAATTCTGAAATATGTACTATGTATCCAGATCGGTACACAAGACAGAGCGACAAAGGAATCATTGCTCGTTTCAAAGTACGAGTAGTTTAGTACGAGCAGAAATATGTAGGGAGACAAAGTTTAGAGTCAAGTTAGTCTTTGTAGTTCAGCAAAGGTGACAAGCTTTATTTACAGTAGCACGCAACAATCTGCTGCTGCCACAACACGGTTAGCGTTTCATTCCAGTTGCTTAGCGTGAAATAATCGACCCGTCATCAGTCATACAGACATGATCGACCTTTATTCAAATTCTTCTCACGTGCACAAGCATGCACCGCACGCCTGGTCGAAGAGTTCAGTGGGGAGAAACGTGAATTGAAAATCTATAAGTTCTAAAAAAATTCATTCTCTTTTGTTAGAACCTCTTGTGTGTGAAATTGTATACATAGTTAAAAAAGTACCCAAGAAATCTGTCTCGTCTTTCCTACGTTGATCATGCCAAACGATATCATTCCTGCTTCAGGTAAACAAACTATAGTATTTCCAAATGCACCGCGCGGCCTTTGAGTTTCATTTCTCGATTCATTTCTTAGCATATCATACGACTCATGTTATTATCTCGTTGCAATAGACCTTTCTAAAAACTAGGCATGCACCTTAAGCCGTTTTCTAAAAGTTCAACCAGACGTGTTCATCTGACGTAGCGCGTACACTGAAGGATAAGGCGGTACATTATTGACGCGCTAATGTATGTGTCATAAATATACGCGTCACCGACCTGACTGAAAAAAGTGGGACTTACCTTTAATATGGCGCAGTTTTGTGTGGCATGTGACGGTATAGCCCGGAGAAGCAAGCCAGCCAGCCATGACACCCCTAAAGTAAGTCTACGATATTTAGTGCGAACGTTTAACTTACTCTGAAAACTCATTGAATATGCTCATAGGCTGGGAATAAAAATACATAAATTAAAATAACGAATAATATACAGCTTCCGAATAATTTATAAAATAATTTATCACCTCCGAATAATTTACGTGATAATTTGTCCAATAGCTTACAATTTCGGTACCCAGTGGTGCTTAGCTGAACATCACTTGTCGTCGCATATTCTAAGTGTCAATATAGACATTGTTACACCAGTGAAAAACAAATCAATGACATTTCGAACGAAATCGTGTGTTTATTAACCTAAAATCATGTTTATCTCGGACAAAACATCGAAATATTTGTTCCTCACCGTGTCGCACAGTCACACACACCCTCTCGCTCCTCTTGTTACTGCAGCACCAAACTGAAGTAAGCTTTTGGTTAATAGAAACGATTCCCAAATCACAAGAATGTCTCTGGAAAAGCTACGAAGAATAATAAGAAATAGGTACACGCTTTGTAATGCCCCGCTGGTGACTTAAATTCCAATAGTACGTGACAACATCCAACACACGAGGGAGTACGAACTGTTGCTGCATGGCAAAATACGTTTAGTTTATCGTAATCGGATTCGTTGTTCCGAATTTGGCCAGTAGCAAATACATAAAAAATATACGTTTAAGTTAGACACAACTTCATTTTTGTTGATATCGCTAGAGATTTACGCGCAGCACTACTTTAGCCGAATATTGTTTTAAGAAACCTGAGAGGGACCGTCACCACGGATGTATGAGTACGATTAAATTCAGTAACACAAGTAACATTAACAGGTATTCGTTTCACAAAGCCCTTTCTAGCTGTTTCGCCACCCCGCCGGTAAATAATCAACCATTCAGCAGCGAAGTCTCCGTTTGGGCGGCCACGATTATATAAATAAACCTGGATCATTAGGGATGCTCCAGCAGAGGAGTTAGACTGTGTGATGCCCCTGAAAACAGGCTAAGAACACCCTGGAATAATATTCAGAAGGCATGCTGTATTTTTCGGCCCAAACGACTCCTGTCGCCCCGGCAGCGGGTGGCAGGACATAAACAAGTCTACCTGCCGCCGTTATTTGCAGACGAAAGTGACCTGCTAGCGGGGCACCTGGAGCCTGCAGGTAGGTTGGTAATGGTCAGGACTGTCTCGTGTTACTGACCTGCATCGGGACTGTGTTGCTGACCTGCATCGGGACTGTCTCGTGTTACTGACCTGCATCGGGACTGTCTCGTGTTACTGACCTGCAGCTGGACTGTCTTGTGTTACTGGCCTGCATCGGGACTGTTTCGTGTTAATGGCCTACGTCACAGTTAAAGTAACAGCCGGTGTTACAGATCTGCTGCGTAATTGAATACCCACCCTAATTGATAATTGCTTGTGGTCCTGACCTCGAACACGATTGAATGACGATCATCACCAGCAGCCTTTATAACTGAGCTGCAACGTACGGCTGCCTCAAGTCAAGAAGGCAGCCAAGTCCTGAGCTCTCGGTCGTCCAATAAACGCCTCGTAAATTACGCTCACCTGGAACCTTCCAGCGACACTCGAGACCAGCGTCCTCAAGGGAACTATTTGCGAACGTAAATTTTCCTCGTAATACGCAATATACGTGCATCTCAAGTCTACAAATTGAGACATGACAGCTTGTTAAATTTTGTTAAAAAATAACGGAGTTAAATTCAGTGATGGGAATTTACTACTTTCTGCTGCCAGGAGTGTTTTGCATTTCTTGAGTTCTGTGTTTTTATTTGCAGTGGAGAAAATATTTGTTTCAATCATTTCAACTGGGTTCCTGCGTAAATCAGAGCTGAAGCTTGAAGTAATATCGTTTCAAAGCCCTTAAAATCATTCGAGGAAGAATCGTCACAGTTTTTCTTCCAGCCATCATAAAATTTTTCCCTAGCATTTCATCAGAGACTCTAATGACATAAAAATTAGCCAGTAATCGCTTCACATTCGGATACAGTTCCTCCATAACGTTCCATCGGAGACTCTGAGGAAGTTAAAATTAACAAACGAGCTCTGCGTATTTGGCGACTCAGCCGGAGTTAAGGGGCCTGCGCTAAAATTCGGCTGTCACCTTCATCTTTGTCTCGGTCATTTGGGGTGGGACTGCCCACGTTGTTCTATGCGAGTCTCACGTACGGCTGCGAGTCTTGTGGTCGGCTCGTTCTCCGCGATTTGTGAGAAGCTCGGGCCAAACGACGCTCTATATCCTGAATAAGTGAAGCTCAACACACACAAAGCAGACTTATTTTCCTTGTTTTAGATCAACGAACTTCTGTAACACGAAAAACTGTCATTCGTGGCGGAGGGAACATATATTCATTCGGTTGTTTAAGGTGGTGTGTTAGGTGACCCGACTGGAGCTGGGAGGCATGGCTGTACACCTACCGACGGGTCTTGCAGGTTCTGTTTAGGTAATTTGTATCCTACGAAAAAACAATGGAGCGCTCGAATGAAAAGGGCTCTTGTTCGTGAGTGATGTTCTTGAAACGACGGCAATAAAACATCAAAGGACATTATACTTATTTAAAATGTTTTACACATTTTCCCTGAAATTCGGGTAATGATCTTGAATCATGTTAACTGAATAAAACGCATAAAACGCATAAAACGCATGAATTGCGTAATATTTGTTCATATATTTTTGTGCCCATGCCTAATCAGAGACACCCATGAAAATGTGACCTCTAACCTACGGAAATGATCTCAGAACTCTTTCGTCCTTAAACCGAACAATCTTCTTTGTGTGTTACTGCGTTTTTTATTTTCATTTTACTTACATTTC
This sequence comes from Orchestia grillus, assembly GCA_014899125.1. Classification (NCBI taxonomy): domain Eukaryota; kingdom Metazoa; phylum Arthropoda; class Malacostraca; order Amphipoda; family Talitridae; genus Orchestia; species Orchestia grillus. The sequence goes on from VOMN01081172.1 coordinate 9,874, forward strand.
TATTTTTGACAAAGCCGGTCACAACTCCTCCGTTCATGAAAAGCTTGTTTTTATTTCTTATTTTTTGTCTACGGTAGGTCAGAGCTGTTAACAATCATCTCTCAGTTATTTCTATTCAGCGAACAGTCAGAACGATTTTTTACAGTCAGAACGATTTTTTTAAAGTCAGAACGATTTTTTACTGTCAGTATTTTTGTTAAAATCAGTACTTTTTTAATCAGAACTTTCTTACATTCAAAACCTCTTTACAGACGGAATTTTTTACTGTTGTTACAGTCAAAACTTGATAAACTCATTTCCTCTGAGTTATTCCCATTTAGCGTCAAGTAGCGCACTCGGCACGGCTGCGTTCTAACGGGAGGCTGCGTTCTAACGGGAGGCTGCGTTCTAACGGGCGGCTGCGTTCTAACGGGCGCTTAGTAAGATGCGAACACAATTCGCTTCTTTCGCAATTGTTAAAAACTGAGAACCTTCCGGATTTCACATCACCCATTTTGAGGAAAATCACTTCGAAATATTTCGACGTACATTTTTTACTTTTGCTCGAAAAATAACTTCCGGCTTCGCGGAATTACTCGAAAAAAAAGAAACTCGGTCCAGTTTTCACAGCCGACCCAAATGAGGGCCGACCGGCACGTGACGCAGGCCGCTGCTGGACGCTCATCAGTCCAGGGCTTCATCCATTTTTCTTCTTTTTCCAGTTCTTGTACTGATGATGAGCCCGGAAGTGCTCGCAAGTGTTAAGTTTTCGTAAAAAAGAAAACTTGAAAATAGTATGTTTTTACCTTTATTGATTTTGTGTTTTTTGATTAGATGACGGTTCCTCTCGAGATATGTAGATCTTTTCCTCCAGTTAATGAAGGGTCGAGATTTGCTATCTCTCAATCTGTTATCCATCTGCTATCCCTCAATCTGTTATTCATCTGTTATCCCTCAATCTGTTATGCATCTGTTAACCCTCAATCTGTTATCCATCTGTTATCCCTCAATCTGTTATTCCTCTGTTAACCCTCAATCTGTTATTCATCTGTTATCCCTCAATCTGCTATCCATCTGTTATCCCCCAATCTGTTATCCCCCAGTTATGCCTCAATAGAGTATCAAATGACGTCCATAGCCCTGTACTGCTCAATGTATCAATTGTGCTCGATATTGTTTCCAAAAATGACGGAGTCATTCTGACATGAGAATTCAAGAATAATTTTTGCTTACTGCTCGAGAATTAAATCGGCTATAAGGTCTAACATTTTGCAGAAGCTAACGAACGAAGCGTAGTGAGAGCGGTTCCTCATCACTTTTAATTGAATGAAAATCTTAGAGCAAAAGTAGTACTTCCATAAGAAGTGGTTGGAAATTCAGGAACTCTTTTAAAATCGTCCCTGCTAAAATTATGGAAATGTTAATACAAAGCTAAACCTAAAAGAAGTACATACATGCGGGGGCGGCAAAATTTAGAAAATAAATTCATCAACAACTGCAAAGAGATGACGACCTCATTAATTAACGTTACGTAGGAAATTAATACCACTCTTTGTCTCCCTATTCCTCGAAGTACATATTCCTGACACTCGACAGGTCACTACGACTGGGCAGGTCGGACGTTCGTTCCTGACTCGTCACCGTTTTTCCGTATTTTTGACGGCTTCCTTGGACGCGTGTTCTGAATTAACCCATTGAACCCCGGTGCCCTGAATTAACCCACTGAACCCCCGTGCCATGAATTAACCCATTGAACCCCCGTCGATAAATATGGACTGGGTAGGCACTCAACGTGTGAGTGTCAGTCAGCTTCCGTCACTAGCGAGACGGCACGGTACTTATTGGACACAAGATTTTGTGCCTCGATTTCGTGCATTAACCTTTCACCGACCAAATTATTTTGGCGTGATGACTCACTTTTGATGTGCACGGAAAACGAGCTGCAGCTTGATGAACTCGTGCAGTGAGGCTGCATTTCACTAACTTGTTGCGATAAACTAGCAGAGTTCTCATGAAAGTGAATTTAGAAATCCACAAATACAGCAGAGGGTGAAGGGTCAACAAAAATGAACTAAAGGAGACGGCGTCGAATTTTCAATGAAACGCTTGTCGAATTTTAAATTTACGCATCACAGATGAGCGGCACCGTAAAATACGTATGTATACACACATGTTTTGCATCCGACGCTTCTTTGTAAAGTGTGGAATAGCGCTCTGTTCCAAAATTGATAAGGGAACCAGCGAGTTTCTGTTGTGAGTAAAGTGAAAGAATTAAACGCGAGAAAATTCCCGGGTCCAGATTCCCAGGTCCGTCTTCTTAATCAGTGCGATTGTCAGATAAGGCTGTGTCAGCAATATAGAAAACTTCATTATTCACCTAAGATGTGCTGTAAATATAAGGGCGTGTTAAGGAATTAAACTTATACGTCCCCGTTATTTTTAGCGTGATGGGTGTCGTAGTTTGTTAAATAAACGATTTTGCTCATTTTGTTCATAGCCCAAATAGAGAAAGGCTCCTTGATCTCCGCATTATAATTTATTCAAGTTTTGTTACGTAAAAGAACCTCAATAACATCACCTTCAGCAAAATACAGCGTGCGTGCTAACTAGGCTCTTACCACAACTTCTACTTGTGTTGGATGGATATCCAGTTTACCATCACCGGAGTCTTCAAAACATCCGCCATTACACACGCTCTTGTGGTCATATTGAGTACGCGCTGCAGAGGTTCATCAAATGTGGCCCATTCTAAAGTTAGCACTTATCAATCCAGACTCGATGGACGATTGTTTGAAAATTGTGATGGGCTCATTTATTATCAGTTATTTGACAAAACCGACGCCCGAACAGGGACTCGAACCCTGGACCCTCAGGTTAAA
>VOMN01081176.1:0-10539 GCA_014899125.1 Orchestia grillus
AGGACAACGGACGATTCCGAGATCATATCGACCTAACAGTCAGAATATGCCAGCGACAAATTGGCTGGATCTTGCGAGTCTTCAGACCGAGTACTGTTACCAATTACGGAATCCAGGCACCAGAGAAAACATCGTGAAGCTGGAAAGAGTACAACGAAGTTTCACGGCGCAGATTCGTGAGGTTCAAGGGTGGGACTACAAGGAACACCTGAAATTTCTCCAACTGTATTCTCTCCAGCGTAAGAGGGAGAGATAACTTATAATCTACACGTGGAAAACGATTCATGGATTAGTACCTGACTTCAAAAACGAGACAATAAGGCTGCGCAAAAAGCTACACATTCGTTTCGGCAAGATGTGTGTTGTGCCGACGTTCAATGCGAAGGCGGCCGGCAGCATCTGACTAGACATGAACAGCCGTTCTCCGTTTTGGTACCTAGACCTCTCACCCTCAAGATCTGAGAGAATTCGATGGTTCCCAGAACGTCTACAAGACGAAGCTGGATAACTTTCTACAAACTATCCCTGATAGGCCTCCCTTGCCTCACTATCATCAAATGGCAGAGGGAAACGGTCTCATTCAACAGCTTGCGGATGTGCGAAGGTACACCATGCACACAAAACGGCGGCACCCCAGTGTGGTCCGGGCGTGAAGACCCAAACATCTCTAAGGTATTTAAGTTATCTAAGGTACGCTGTGCAGCATTGTGTGGCACATCTGATGCTTGCGTCAGAGTCAGATATAGAATTCAGTGGGCCCCTGAGGGAAGTCTGAATTCGACATGCCTTGCTGCTTGGTCATATCGATACCAAAAGTACATGCGAAAACAGCACACATTCGTTGATTCCCGGCTCTCTGGAATAATGTTTTAGCGCAGTGAGCAAAAGGTGCAAACAAGTCAGCGAATAATATGTTCATTTGCTGGGCTTCTCATCCTCTGCAGGGTAGGCTTCTCATCGAGTGCATAAAGCTATCAAGAAACGCCGAAGAGAAACACTAATATATAAAATCAGTAATTCCTATATTATAATTCGGCGTCTATAACCCCAGACTTTCATGCATTCATAAATTTACACCCGAAAGTATAATTCTCATTCAATTTCAACAATGTCGAGATAGATGTCAGTATCGACGACCCCGTTCACCGCACACCAACGTAAAGAGCTAATAACAACGTATTCTACCATAAACTCGCCATGGCCGCGAAACAAAAACTAAATACTACACGCAGGCCATTGTCAATTACAATTTTGAAGAAGCTTGTTGAAAAACAGCAAGAAGAACAACTCGTCACGACGTTTTTGATGCTGCGGCTTATTTCAGACGGATATTTAGGTGTGTGCTCAAGAGAATGCGTATGCACCATGTTTTAAAGAAAATTTATAAGCTTCAGACACCTAATACAATAAAATCATAAAATTCTATTTTCAATATAATTCTTTAATCATAGCTATAAATGCTTCGTATGATGTTGATTTTGCACATTGTTCTTACTCAAAATTTTATGTTCATCTTGTGGCAAGCAAAATTAGGACGTCAGTTTTTCTTTGACATCCTTAAGAGCTCACCACGGCCTGCTTCTCAGGCGACGACGTGCAAGACATGGCCAGGCTGAGCAATGTTTTCCAACATGTTATGCTGCCTCAAATTGAGCTACTCGGTCTCCATAATCATCAAAAATGTTCAAGGGGCCATTTCAATTTTAAAGAGAGTCTTTACGGCCGCCAGATCTGTTAGCCAGCAGGCAAGCCTCTATAATTGCCTCGAATGGGAACGAGGAGTGACGTGGATTTGGGGAGGGAGGTGAGAACCGTTGGATCCAGAGTGCGTCATTCAATAACAAACTGAGGACTGCGACAGGTACTCAATATCCCCAGCGCAGTGGAAAAGGAGCGAATGGAGTAGGCAGTTTCCCTTGCCTTGTCAGAAGCCGGTGAAGGTTTTCGCCAGATCAGATATTAGTATACTTCACCAGAGGATAAAATTTTAAGCACAAATGTATTAAATACGAAAAAATTAAAGCTGAAATGGTATTAAACTACTTACATAATTTCGTTTATGTTCATTATATCATAATATTGTTATCAGTAGTTATTCATCCATTCACAAACTATCAGAAGGAATAAACAATGATTCGTAGCATCTCTCACGCTTCAGAAAAAATTCTCAGAACTGCGCAAAAAATACGAGAACTGGGTAGTATATAGTAGACCTGTGAGTCAGTGTCGGAATTGTTCTCACTGGCGGTGACGGCCGTCAAATACGATTGAACGAGCGATGTTTGATTGCTGATAACAAATTGAGCTATTTTTTCCTCTGACTGAAGATACGAAACTTTTAAGACTTCGTCTAACTTGTACCCGTCCAAAGAAACACTTCTGAGGGAAACTAAAGTACTAAACAATGAAGTATACCAAATGAAAACCATTCCACCAAAGCCCCGTAAATTATTCCCCTGCGTGCGTATCCCATGTGGAAATCACCGAGCGAACAGGAAAACAGGTTTGCTTAAAATCTGCGTGGAGAGGTTTTTGATCTGTACAACAATTCTAATTGAACCGTGTTGTGCTTCTCAATAGTTCCCTCAAGGGTATCGCAATTAATTTATAAAACAATCATATAAATGCGTATAATCTTGCATTTTACAAATTTTAGTCGATGGTGTTAAGAACTCGAGAATCATCCGCCCTCTTGGCACCTTCCCAGGAACAACTTAGTGGAACCTCACTTCAGCCGAACTTTAGAGCGGGGCGCTCAGCCACCTTTCGACGAAGAAATGGCCAAAGATTTCCCCATGTTTTGAACATGAAAGTTTGAGCCTACGGCACATGAAGTGTACACATTCTACATGGCCGGCGAGCAGATGTACCGGCCAGCGTCAGCTAGGTATGGGCTGGGAGGTGCAGTCTCAGGATGTAAGCGGGCGACGTCCCTTTAATTCCTTCAGCGATTACAGCAATGAGAATCAGCTAGAAATGATTAACTATGTGTAAAATTCTCATTGGACTGAAGCCTCATCAATTTAAGGAATGAATATCGCTCTGTGTTCACATTGAGGTGACACCAATGTGATTTAGTGATTCACTTTAGTGTTAAGTGATTCACTGCACTCACAAAAATAAATTCGGAGGCACTTCATACATAGATGTCTCTACTCTAGGAAAGAGAAAATAAAATAAAAAAATATTTGAAAGACTAAGTTTCGCGGCAGCGCAAAGCTCGCAACAGAGCCCAGGAACAGATCTTGAAAATTTGTGACCTGGTTACTGAAATCACAGATCTTATTTTTGAATTACGAAAATTATAAAAGAACCAACATCGCTCCCACTGTATAGTGCAGCTCTGGAATATCATCCATGTCACTCAGTTTCAATGTACAGAGGTACACAATTTCCAGTGAGCTCTCTCGAGGTGCAGCATCGACGGTTTAGCTGCCGCGAGTCGCTGCAGACTGCCGAGCAGGAAGAGGTACTGTAACAGTTCTGCGAGGCTAACGATTTGCGATCAGACCAAACTGCAGACGCTTGTGCCAGGCTGCTCTGCACAGGAGTTCCGCAGTCTCCCTGGCCCAGTGTGGGAGTAACGGGAAGATTTGTGGCGCTACTAGTTGCGCAACAATTGCTTTTATTATGTAGGCCAACTACAGTTGATAATAATGTTTAGAGGCTGAGCCGAATACAGAGATTTTAGTCTCCACGCTAGCAATTACCTGTATTGCTTTATGCTCCTCTAGAAATCTACGCATTGGTATAAAATTATACTTACCACTTACGCCTTTATCAATTTCGACATCAATTACTATGCCCAAAATTGTCATTTCCTTGTACGAAACATTCGTTAACCAAATTCCTAAATACAAGAAAGGCGATGTGAAAATTTAGTCTTTTTAATTATGTAATTGAAACCTAGATCGATTTCCTCTCCTATGAAATCAATAAGCACCCATGAAGACTGAGCCTCCTTACAAAGCACTTGAGACAACAATACGCAATTTTGGCTAAAATTTATTCCAACTACGCCGTCCTTACACCTCATCGTCACGCAATCCTGTGCAAGCGCCCACGCAGCACCCAGGGATCGTCCGCGCGAGCGTGCGTCTATGCTACGTTGTGCAGCGTGACAACACAGTCTATGTTGTATATTCCGACTACACAGTTTAGGTTGTACAGTGTGACTACACAGTTTAAGATGAACAGTGCGACTACACAGTTTACGTTGTACAGTCCGACTACGCAAAAGTCATCGACTTCTGCTGACATTTTTGTTTATGCGATGAACATATTAACCCGCATTTTGGTATTTTTTTATACACTTGGGTATATAAAAGCACGCATTTTCAACGTTTAAAGCTAGCTTTATTCCTTTAAATTCTTTTGCTTAGAAATTTATTATTAGGTTTCTGAGATCACCCACATTTCTTTCTACATCCAGTGGACCTTGATGATAGTACTCCCTCGATTCTTAGCTGTTGTAGGGCAAATCCCATTCTCACGCTCTTACAGCATAAATCACTCTTAACACTTAATAAGCATTAATAATCGACTAAAAAATATATAAGCTCAAAATGGCTGGCCTGTAACTCTTCACGGATGACCAGAATTCATTTTTCCTTAGACTGTCCAACTGTTCGTGTGTCTATCGCAAAGGTTGACAACGCTCAAAACACGTGCGAAGAATTTAGACTTACAAAATAACTATAGAAATTAACCAATGCTGATTTAAATAATGGACCCATGTTTTCATGAAAGATATTATAAAAAAATGTCTAAAATGTGCGGGCAATGACGAGACGAAATTTGAAACCGTATTTTCATATCGATCAAATTTTCACTGCAAAGGCCGCTGGGGCAAGCGGAATGAGTTTTATGGTAAGTATGTAGATTTCTGCCTTTAATTTCAGGATTTACATAAATACTATACTGCACAGTCGGTGGAATAGAAAGCCAATTTGGCAGCTTGAAACTAGAAGCATTAAAAAATGCATTCATGGACAAGAATTAACGAAATTATAAATTCAGCAAAACACTGCGCCATGTTGTTGGGTTCAGTACTTCTGATGATAGCCTGAGTATGTCCCTTCTCCCATCCTCAAAATGATAAGCGAATAATAACTCAGTCCACTCTTTAAGTGATAGGACTTTGGACTTGGGCTCACTGCAGAGGCAGAGTTCTTGCCTCTTACGTGACCGTGCAACATATCGGTGATCAGAGCAGCATAAACAAAAAATGGACGCTCGGTCCTTCACACCCTTGCGGGAGCAGGGCGGGAGGAGAAGAGTGGCATCGATCAGTCAGCGCCCATTGGGGGAAGAGGGAGATGATTGTCCTCGAGACAGGATATCGCACTTCCGTGAGGGGTCGGCTGTCAGCATTCTTCTTCCTAAAGCGGTCACTGATAAAACTTAGTCAGGTAAAAAGGATCTGAACCAGCAAAAGCGAAATTGATGGCGAGATGAAGAAATCCGAATCTGAGAATTGGAATTGTCAACGCGATCAGGCGAATTAAATATCCTAGAATTCCTCGTCGATTTGGATACGATACTACAAGCTGTTGTCGAACAAAACACGAGCTAAAATTTTAAAAGTATGACTCATTCTAAATTATAAAGGAAAGAAATCCAAACTCCGGGTGATGGCCGTTACTGCCCCAATGGCACCAAGTTTTAGGTTGTATTTTCTTTGCAGCGCTGCAAAATCATGAAACTTATGCAAGGGATACAAATGAAATAAAATTAAAACAGAAAAATAGGAACCGTAGCTCGATAATACACCGTCAAAATCGCTAAACGTGCTGGTATATTTTTTATGCTCCTAGTCGAAGCAAACTTTAGGGAGGAAAACTTATCTTGTTTTCAATGTAACAGACTTTTTCCGTAAACGATGAAATTATTTATCAACAAAGAAAAAAGGCCTCAACAAAAGCATGACGGCATCAACAAAGAAAACAGGCCGCAACACAAGCGTGACGACGTCAACAAAAAAAACTGGTCGCAACACAAACGTGACGAGATTGGCAAAAATGTTCAGAAAAATTCTACATTATTTTACAGTAAGACTTTTCTTTCAATTGCGGTATGACCTCAAATGGTTCCAATTTAACAACGGCAATAGCGAGCTATCTCCCATCCAAAAAACGAGCCGTCTTGTTAGTGCATTTCTGTGCGACGCATTTTATTTCATGTTCGTCAGGGTTATTAATTCATTGCTATTCTTTATAGTCTGCATTCTATTTTCTCCTCGCTGCTTACGAGCAAAGAAATTTTTTTCTCAAGTTAATTGACAGTTGATATGAAAAGTGTTTTCAAGTAAAACATGTACATGCCTTCAGGCTACAGATTTCTATTGCCATATGTAATTGATGCATTGTCAAGTCTAGCTTATATGGTCATCCATGAAGCCTTTTTGTTTTGAGCAAGTGTTTATATCTACAGGAGAATTTACTTAATTTAATATTACATTCATTACCTTTTAGTATATTAAATTTACACTCATTTTACTAGTAATTGCGTTCTTTTTGTCAAAGATCGAGAATCCGTCGAACCAAGTAGCCTTGAAGCAAACATCCAATTCTGTTTCCTTTGAAACAGAACTGGACAATTATTCTAATTCTCTGTTTACTCTTTACTAAGATGATCACGTGAAAATTCTCTTTCAAGCATCTCAGGTCAGAGCACTGAAGGCCTGACCAATAAACAAGCTCCAGACTGGAGTGTTTGCCAACAGAGACGCGGACTCACATTGTGCAGCATGTTTACCCCAGCTCTCAGATTCCAAAAACATCAACAGAGATGAGCCTGCCTCCATTTGTGAACGTGCTTCAGGCTGGATTTCTAAAGAAGGCGAGGCTTGAGTTCTTATAGGAACATTTTCAAGTTGAGGATCGGGTAAGTACTTTAAATTAATTTTTGAATCCTTAGAGTGCATATATGTTTAGGTATGTTATGTGCGTCCTATTCTTCTTCATTGATTAATAATAGTGTTTTTAATATCGAACAAGCTGGTGCAAAATGTTGTGCGATTGGTACTGCACGCGCACTTCGCCTAATCGTTGTATCTTTATGTTTGCTTCGTTCAAACTCAGTGATAGCAGGGCTCCAAATACATTCCTTTTATTTTAAAGTCGTATTAATTAAGATGGCCGCCACCACTCGAATCGAAACTAAAATTTTTATTTGCCCTAATAGAGACTCAAGTAGTTTAATTCTTCAAACATATGATACGTTGTCATCATGACATCTTTCATTGATTCATCATTAAAGATAGTTTTTAATGGAAGAAATAGGAAGACAAAGGATGTGTGTTTTCAGGATCAAGGTTTGCTGGATAAGAACTATTTTTTTTATCGTCTCTTCAATGATTCGAAATACTGAAGAAAGTTAATTTAGGAGAGCTTGTTAACGCCGGCCAAATGCAAACACAGGTTGTAATGCAACGATATAACTTTGAAGGTTTACTGAACCACCATCTAACTGTACTGAACACGTGCTAGTATAATCCTACCGAATCTGCAGAATGAGAAAATATAAATAAATCCACTCCCGTATGAGATCAACAAGTATAAATGAACACGTTAGAGACGAATAAAAAGTACATACACATGTTGGGATCCTGAAAGAGAACTTAGTAAGAGAACAGTTAAATAAGAGAATATGGAACTGATGATACAGAGACGCCGATCGCATAGAGGAGACGCCACACACCAGGGAGAACTTGAAATGCACCAAGCTGAACGCTTTGGTTTTGAGTGCAGATATTCAACTGTTACACCTCAAATAATTCGCGGACGGGAATTACCGTGAGTTAGGAGACTTCGATATGAGCCACATCTTGTTGGAAATAGCCTCTCTAATTACTCAACAAGAACACGACGCCACAGCTAAGTGAATAATATTCACTCAGCTGTGACGACGCCTCGAAGGCGAGGCTGCTTTGAGGAGCAGACCGCTGTAGTAGATAGCTCAAACCGACCTCGTCATGGGTGCACCAGCAGGCATCATGACGCTAGCACGCTCGATATGCGGCTGTAGCGAAAGCGGTTTGAATATATCCTTCAGAAAAGTCTCCTTTCTTCGGGCGAATGTTCATTAAAACTTGACAGCCAAGAGAACCGCTTGCGGTGAAAGCAATATCACTTTTTTCGGATCTTGAGACGGGGACTGAATGCAAATATTTAAACACAGTAAGTTGAATCTCAACGTTTCGTAGATTAGCTCCATTTCCAGTAAAGTAGAACAAAGAAAATTATGAGACAAAAACAATTACACAACTAAAATTTCATGTAAAACCATGTAATAGAAATGAGCTATTTTCACTATTCGAAACAAGTCTTTCTTTAGTTATGAATATTGATTCAAAACTTTTTTAAATGAACATCACTAAGGGCTGTGTGTAGTATAACATTTGGTGGCGGGCTGGCGCGGCGGAGGGTGTTGGGTGTAATGGCAGAATTTAAGTTGACTAGTGATTCCAATTTTTACATTTTCTACACTAGTTTCATACAATTTTGTGATGTATCGAGTAGTTATGATTCTGACTCATTGGAATGATTTTAACTCCATTTTGTACAATTCAGGTTGATTAGCATGATGATGATGTTAGAAATATTGAAACGTCGTAATTTTAAATGCATTGACTCCAAGATGTTTTGTTCAGCTTTTGACTCACGTTTAATATTTCAGTATGGATACGAACATAGAAGGGTTTTTAACATCTCTTACACGTAATGAACTAGGAAAATATCGGTTGGTTGAAAAATTACAAAATAAATTGTATTAACTCTTGTCAAGAACGAAAATACCACACCTTTTGTCGGGCTTACATAAAACAGTGGATTAATTTTGGGGTAATTGTATACGAGCAGAGAAACTTTGTTTCTGAAAGATTGCTAAAAATGTTGTGACGCTTAAAATTGAGAAACTAAGGAAACGCCAACAACCGTAACTCTTTCGTGAATCATGTTCGACCCGTGAAATTGAAATTCTTATTGGCGTAATCAAGTTTAAAAAAAACAGTAAATACTCGTAAAAATCTAGTTTAAGGCTAAAAGTAAGGGGAACGAAATTCTACACAGTTTATTATCAGCTATGCTTAACATTGTGCCTTACTAGAGAATGATATTATCATTCCTAATGCATTTTCTAACAAAAAACCTGAAATTTTTTTCGATGGGTGTTAGACTACTTGTTAACAAACATAATCTGTTGGTTAAATGATCATATATATTTAAATGTTTTTAAAAGCAAACTGAGTTCCTGTTCTTCACAAGCCTATCAAGGTACGAGGGCCCGTGTCGATGACTGTTCCGCTGCGCACCTTGCGGTTACCGTAAAACTTTAAATCTACGTTTCTCGTCTGCTAAAAATGAGTGTAATATATATTGAAGGTATGATGAAGAGATACAGCTTTCATGCATGTTAGTTCATACATTATATCTAAAGATGCAAAGTTGGTTCGATGGATGTCATATACAAAACTTAAAATGTTGTGAATTCAATTTTCCTCGAGACCAGAAAAGATTAAACATTCTGAGCAGAAGACACGGTTAAAATGTAACCTTGGCGCTTTCTACCTAGCATCGCGCATGCAGGAGGCATAACAGTTACAAGTTGCAGGAGTTGAGGCTCACGTTACGTGGGTTGTGAGTGAGACGTGCCTTGCTGGGATTGAGTTTTATTATACTAATTGAGTCATTTATTCATTTTGATGGCTAATTGCATACAAATATATGATCATCAGTACGTCTGAAGGTACGCAAATATTCAAAGGAAACATTAAGGAATATTAAATATATCATGAGTTGATGTATCAACTTACCCTGATGCATAAGTTCGGGAAACGATAGGTAAAACTTTACTGGCATTGAGCGCTTGAAAAATAACAGCTGGTAAGTTATTTTACCTTAAGTTTAAAACTCAGAGACTATATTCATATCAAAATACATGCATGGTAATGATTTAAGTCAAACTGATCTTTGTAAAACGAGCTTCTTTATTATCTCTCTATCACCGTTGGCAAATTTTCCATCAGTATAAACTGATTGGAAATAACAATCCCTCTTCTCTAAGCGGATTGTACTTGCCCCTGTATGCTAATTGATCTTGACAACATCCCTCCGAACGGAGGCGTTGATGTCTTCATGGATTTTGAATGCTTATCAACTCGGAAAATGACACACGGATCGAGGCTTAAACTTGACAGAAATTCAAGAGCTGCCACTAACCAAAGAGAGAGAGAGAGAGATAGAGAGTTAGAGAGTTCGAGAGTTTAGTCACAGAACATTACGCAGCAAGAAGTGCTGAGCCTTGCAGCCCCGTCAGTATGCATTAGTGCGCAGCAAGTAAAGAGAGAAAAAATACGTGAAGTTAAATTATAGCATAAACGCGGTAACGCTAATACAATTGTGGAATCAATTATAGAAAAGAAAATCTTTAGTGGTGGCTGTCGTTGCATGAAATTGGCAACCCGCTGGCTACCGTCCAGCCAAGCATGTGTATAGTATACGGTGCTGTGAATAATAAGTGAGCTTCTTTCCACTCACT
>VOMN01081179.1:0-14613 GCA_014899125.1 Orchestia grillus
TGCCCGCAAGGACCGGCAAAGGAAGGTGATTTATGCAGCACGAGCATTGATTTTCTTTATAATTATTGGGAAGTGACAATTATTTAACAAGTTTGCGGCACTAAACTTCATCTTGGTAAGTTTCCTTTCAAATTAATTTTTTTGAATACGTACAAAAAGCCTTTCATGTAGTTATGATATGGACGAAATTGTTTTTCTCGTGTTGGTCATACTGCTTAATTGAAGAATAAATCGAACTTGATCCTCATTGCCGTGTTTTTAGTTGACCTATTACCTACCAGGGATCTCGTACGAGATCACTAATAAAAAAATTGAAAATATCTTTGAAATACCTTCGAAAATGAAAAAATATTTTTTGCTTTATGTAGATTTTTCGGTATAGAACGTATTTTTTTTACCGGAAAATATAAAGTGGTAAGGTTATGTATTATCTATAGATAATTCATTTATCTATATAAAATAAGTAGTTTTGAATACCAGAATTGCATATTGCATTTTGAGATACACCAGGGCTATGGCAACTGTGTTATCCCAGTGATCTCAAATGAGATAACCCAATATCTCGTATATTTATATTTAAAATGCTATTTTGATCATGCCAGCGTATTTCTAAGGGTGTTTCATGCTAGAAATTGAAGCTTTCTAAAAAATTATAGCTAAACAAATTATGGGAGGTAATGGGAAATAATTACTATTTCGCAGATCACCCTGATCCTCCTGGACCTGCTGGAGAACCCTGCGGAGCACAAGAGGCCGGGCCTCAGAGACCTCTCTGCCCTCACCTACTCCCTCATCAAAGCCACATCGCAATACGAACATCACGATGGAATACGACAGTTAGTAGCTGCCATTTCCTTATTTTATCCTCGTAGAAAAACTTTATAAATCTGCGCCGGATATGTTTTTTTACTGTGGCAGGACTCGTTCACATGTTGCAAGTGAATCTAAAATTGGCTTGTTGAACGAATTGTCTGGTACTATATGACATTACTACCATGTGCAGTCACGTTTGACCAATTGTTTTAAAGGATTCTTTTGCAGGCGGCAGTTCGCACAGCACGCTCTCTCTCTCGCCCGCCCGAGCAGCAGCAAAGAGCGATACTCAAGCTTCCGAACTTGGTACCGATACATTGTCAATGATCAGGTACAGCCCTATTGCTTCTAAAAAATTAAAAGCTCCTCGTGAAAAAAAAATACATGGTACAAGATTTGTTTGTTTTTGGTTGAAACTGAAGAAGTTACAGCTGAATGGAGGAGTAAATCTTTGTTAAATGCATACATGTTTCATTAGTGATTCTGGATGAATGTTGTAGATTAAATCACATTTTAGTCTAGGGCTTGGACAACGCGACCAATTTTTTAGATTCGTGAATCTCATTTTTCACATTTCATGAAAAATTGCTGCTTTGTTTCCACATTCTGCATCAGCAAGTGTCGTTTTGCAAAAAATTGGGGGTGTAGTTTTACAAGTGAAGCTCTATTTAAACGTTATGAGTAGTGTTTGTAACGTGAATGGGATTCTCAATTTTAACGAAATTAACAGCTAATTTGAAACCGAAATTAAAACCGAAATTGAAGTGTGGCAGAGTTTTTGGCCTTCTTTTAGCTTTTAAAAAATATCTTCCAATTTTCGCTCTCAGGTGGGATCTATCGACCACTCAATGACGGTTCAAGACCCCATTTCTCTACTCCCTACCGAGTTCTCGATGTATTCGAGTAGAACTCTTGGGGGCATGATATTCTTCAGACAGGTGAGATGCTGTTTCAAAAATATGAGAAAGATTGGCACAAATGTTTTTCAAAAATAATTGTTGAGTTTATTGATTTATCTTCTTTCAATCTGACGTGTGAAAAATGAAGTAAAAATCTGAATTTAAATTTTTCATAGTTTCAAATATAGCTTAACAATGAACAGATGTCGGCTCCGCACGATAGACTATAATTAACATCTTTTCGTGAGCGGCCCACTTGCACTAATTCTGCGACCTCCAGTTCGACGTGATGACAGCCAACGCCTATGGAGACGTGAACCAGATTTTCTCAGAGCTCTTCTCAGAGAGAGAACCGCTCCTGCACGGTGCGAGGGACCTCTCCAACTTCTTCCTCAAAATGCTGCGCGTAAGTTTTTACGAGCTGCAAGTTTTAGGGCGTGGTTTCTAAGTTCAATGTACAACATTTTCGTCTCGTCTACCTTCGAAACTTGATTTCTTATCGCTCGTCGTGAAAATCTGTCATTGGTAATAATTTGTCGCGAATGTGTTAAAGGCGCAATTTCCTGAACGTTTTGCAATATTTTTGACGCTTAGTTAACATTCGGATAGTGCTCTTGATAACCATAGTGCTAATATTATTCAATTACAGTGCAGATTCCGGAGTTTGATTCATGTTATTGAATTTTGGTGTCTTAGAGGTATGCCAAGTTTTTCAGTAAATTCCCTTATCGGCATGTGGGCTAATGAAACGTGAATTATTTTTCTAGGTTTCGTTTCCAACTTGAGCTTGATTTTATTTGCTTCTACGTTGTACCTCATATTACCGGATACGAAACAGACTTTACGGTAAGATTAATTCTTTCCTTTTCCAGACAAATTTGGATATCGAAGACACTGTTCAAGCGGCAATCACTGGCCTGATTTCCTTCAATCCCATGAAGGACGTAACAATCTTCGTGCCTCTAGACCCCACGTTCCTCCGTGACCTCGTGCATGCTGTCAGTAAGTGTACGAAAATTGCCTGTATTTTTTTTTGTATTTTTCGCGGGTAATGCACATTTTCATCTTGTTTTTAGTTCGACCGATCGCAAATTTCGAAACGTCAGTGACGCACATTTCATCATCCCTTCGAGCTTCGGAAGCATTTGAAAATGTCATTCTCGTTACTTCTCAAAACCTTTAACTATGGGCCGGGTAAATATACATGTTGGTAGAGTAATTCCGGGAACAATATTGAGGTTCTCAGCAAAACCCAGTCTGCATAATTAACAGTAGCTTCCATATTTATCAATAATTTTGGCTATCCATATGTCTCAATAATTCATTTTTACAGTTTTATTGACATGGAGGTGAAAATGAAAGGGTTCCTTACTTTTGAGCCACCGTATACGTACGGGAGTCAGAGGTGTTTTAGGACGTAAATTTCGAAAGTAGACGACTTGTGCGGCAGTTGCCTCCTAATTATGTTGATTTTTCTAAACTAGATGCCGTTCAAGATCCCAACATCGTCTTGATCGACCCTATCTCGGTCTACGTGAACCCAGTGGACTTCACCTTCACCACCGTGAACGATCTTGGTCTTCCAGTCATCGTCAATGTGAGAATTTGAGCACATTTTTTCTTTCTTAGATTAATTAAAATTTTTATTTTATGGCTTTTTCTAAGATATGTTATTGTATGCAATAATAAATAAGCCACCGTATGCTTTCTTTATCGGATAAAAAAATATTTTTGATTATGACACTCCCTAAGATTTATTTTTATGCACAGAAGTATATGCGTAAGTTACTATCTTAATATAGGAGAAAAATAATGAGAGGCGTAACGAGAGTAACTAAGCGTACTGAGACACTAAAAATAAGTGATCATGATGCAAGCAAGGCGTGTTGTGAAAGTGGGCAGAAAATTTTATTACTACTTAGTTCGATCCTGCTGAAGTTTTGCGGGATACGATCCTGCATCTCAAGTTCCTCAATTTTAACGAGATCAAATTTAGAAGGCAATCTAGCAAGCGATGTGAACGGTGGCATGTAGACACCCTCACACGTCGCAGTAATTCGTACAACGGAAGACACGGACGAACAGATGTGGTTGTTTTTTGTACTCATTATGTAGAGTGTAGAGTGACGTGCGTATGTCTGTTCGGTTGTCACCATTCTGCCCACGCTTGCTTGCCAGTGTTGTATGAATTGAAGCCTGTAGTCCATATTTAGTTTCTTACTGCGTGAACACTCAGCGTCTGAGTTATGACTGCACCTAGCACATGTTGTGCTTCTCATTATATTTGATAGCATTTGTAGCTGAATGTAACTTGACAATTGGAAGAAGCCCTACTTTTAATGTTATTAAACTCATTCACCGCTTAATCATACCTTGATGAAAGAAATCATGCGCTCGAGCTGCAATGTCGTTTACTACGTTCGGTTTATTTCATTATGCACTGAATGCGCACTTTTCAAGTCGGTTCGTTCGTCATTCATAATCAGGTACTCACCAGATGTAATATTTTTCAGGCTGCTAAGCCAAGCCTCTATCACTTCCCTGGGACGCTCTCTGTGGCTAAGAACGCGCCTAGCACCTTCACCGTGTCGTCTGAGAATTACAGCGAATAGTAAGTATTGTCGTACGTTGCCTCACCGACTGAATTCTTATTGTTTACCGTGTGAACATCAAAAACTGACGTGATTTCACTCGTGATGACTCAAATTAGATCGTTAGGCATTCCAGACGGTAGCAGAAAATGTTTTTTACTGGGGAAGTATGGATTTTTTTTGTAGGATATGAGGCGATTGAACACGAATGTTCCAGGGACGCAACAAATTTTTGGTTTTACCTGACAGTTACTCGACAACATTGAGAGTTAACATGGAGACGATCATTCCGTGGTCTCGGAGCAAGGTGGCCACCGGGGTGTCCAACGCCAACTCCTTGGCCCTGCCTCTCTCACCCACATTCGTCATTCGTACCAAGGATGACGAGGACCACAACGCTGGCATCGACATAACCTTCGACCAACATGAAGGAAAGGTGATCTACGCATTGAGTGAATATTAGCTTTAATATTTGAAGACCTTCGAGCATGGTTCGCTTTTCCAGAAGGCCAGTTAAGATTATGACCGAAATTTTATAACCGACTGTAAAGGAAACCTCAGCTATAGATGAATCTTTTGAGACTTCTCCTTTTTGTGCCCACTTTGATCGTTTTCAATTTTATATCTTATCAACTGATAATTCTTTATCTTTTATTCTCTGTTTTTTACTTGCTGTTTCTGTACGCACTGAATCATGAGTGGGAACATACCTGTTGATAGATTCCCCGTTTGCTTCTTACCATACTAGATGGTTTCTTCTTTCCGCTCTTTTGATCGCCTTCCATTTGGCGTGGGAGGTTCAGGCTAACTAATAATCTAATCTAGACTCCAAAGAAGAGAGTAAAAAAATATCAGTTTGTTGTAATTCTTTATTGCAAAAATGAATTATTCAGTAAGATAAAGAATCCTGCCGAGAGAGAGCTCAAAATTCATCCTGGTGTCTGAGCAAGCGACCAGCAGACAGGATGGGGGGGTGCGGCTGCATAATGGAAAAGCGAGCACGTCTCGCCCTTCTAAGTTGGTGCGATGTCACAGGAGCGAGAGGTATGAGAAGCCTTCCATTCGACGGAAACTGTTGCGTGCAGTGACAGAAAAAACACTGCAGTTTATTCTCATAACTTCCTAATTAAAACTGAAATTATAGTTTTTTAGAAAACATTTGAGGTTGAAAGAAGTGCAGTCCGTTGAGGAAAAATATTGCATCGAATTTTGCTAATGTAGCAACAGAATGAAGTAATGATTCTTCGATTACGTGAAAGTGATGAATAAGCTTCACAATTTCTTTAACTACATACTAGATGCTTGCACATATGTTGAAGTAAATTTTTCAATTTTGCTGGACTTCAAAGAGATTTCGTAAAATTGATATTTTTATTAAAAATATACAGTTATGAAATAACGCAAGCTTGGAAAATCAAAACACATACGTCTACCATGAATGAATACCGCGAATGATCTCAAATTTTTATTAAAATCTAAGATCTCACACCAGGGAAAACGTTCGTTGAAACAAACGCTCTATTTGCGGTAATATTGTTGCATACATTAATTAAATATTTTTCACGAATAAAAGTATAAATTTAGGTACCCGTGTGGTTATAAGGTAAATTAAGGTATTTTTATAGTAAACAAAAGTAATTTATTTCGGGCTCATAAACATAACTTCGTTGTAGAGGGAACAACAGTTTATTTAATTGTATGGACGACTATGTACATCTATTTAAAATTCTTTAAAACTTTGCGCGTCCCAAAATGAAGTCAGGTGAACACGCAGTCCGCATTTTTCCGTCATCAAGTAACGCAAATGCTTCAGAGAATTAATTTGATGTTTAATTTCAATTCAATGGTGTAAAAATAATTATCATGAGTATCTCCTGTTTGAGGAAGTTAAGTGATCCACTACGAATTTCACTGAATTATTTCGAGTGACTTCTTCAAATTCAGAAAAATAAAGTTGAAAATAATGCCGCACTCAATCGAGTACACTTCAAATACCTCATCAATGCACGTCGGGTCATTTTTTACTCTCACAGTGCGGTTGCCCTCTAAACGAGGTACGCGCCGCTGGGCAGAGAAGGTTCTCAGTTCTCTCGCACCCGAGGTCACCATGCAATGATGCGGAGGCACGACGCTTGCTGGCTCTTTCTTGCAAGCTCTTCTGCATAAATGGTTCCGCCGGCGCTAGGAGTTGATCGTAGATTGACGTAAATAAATATGGCACCAGTACGGCATGAGAACAGTTCTTTAGTTCTACTTATAAGGCAAATCTTATATTGAGTATATTAGAACAAGAAACAGACTCAAAACAAAAACATTTTTGAGTATGGGTTTTTCGTATCAGCTAAGAAATACTAATCTTCTACTCCGCAGATAGTGAAGTATCTAACTGTTGAAATAATATTATAAACTAACGAGACAATTTCCACGGTATCATTTCCGATCTTTAAGCCTATGTTACCTCAATTCAGGCGTTAACGTTCTACAAAGAAAACACACCGTACGTCCTGTTGCGAGACACCAGTCCTGCTGACTTGGAGGCCCTGCAGAGGCGGTTGAAAGTGGTCACTGCGGTCGGGCAGGACCTGAAGGTAACGCTCTCATGGGGTGTGGGTGTGCTGGCTGCAGCATACCATGGGTATTCACCGATGCTCTCAATTTCTTTAGCAAAACTGTCTATTTTTAGTTTTTCGAAGCTGTTAGTTGTTAGTATATTTCGATGTGGGTGTGTTATTAAGTGTGTCTAGAGAAGTTTGTATGAATTCCAGCCACAATTGATTGTATGTAGGTTCATCACATAAATTGAATTTGATAAGTTAGTGGTTTCGAAAGCAAGTATGATATACAAATTTTAGAGATTATACAATGCTAAATTTTTTCATGTAGTGCCTCTATACCATAATACGAGTTAATGTTTTGGTTTAAATTGGTACTTCTCACATACTCAGAGTATTATTTTTTGCATAGTTACCGGCGTTCGAACTGTTTCGGTGAGCAACGTGAGTTCCAGTTCATTTGAATATCAGGGTGAAAGAGAAAATCTTGTAAGTTTAGCTGAATTAGGTTCCCTTATGAAGCCCACTTGATCCTACAGAGCAAAATAATTGGTCATTTCCCAAATTTCCAAAGCACTGCAATGCTAGTTCAAGAATCTAGCACGAGACTTCTTCGGATGCAAAATCTATTGTCCAGGTAGACCTCGATACGTTTAAGTCCAACTCGTTTACGTAGGAATTTGTGTTTAAAATTTTTTTTAGTTCCAGGTATTCGAAATGTTGCACGTGTTCTAATTCACGAGCACATACGAGCTCAACTTGACTCGTACATCAAAACTTGTACAAAAACGAGCAGATTTTCCTCTGTACCCCCCTTCGACAGGTCTATCACCAGGGAATTGCGGGCGAGTTCGACGTCGAGTATAGGGGATATTCTCCGCTCTTTTCTGACTTGAACGACCTCAAGACCGGGTAAAGTTTAATCCTAAATGTTATGTTTTGTGCGTTTTTGAATTCACGATGGATTTATTTCAGTACTGTATTGTCTTTGAAAGTCGTACGAATGTAATTTTGAATTTGATTTTTTATTTGCTGATAAGGCGTTCAATGAATTTAAAAAAAAAACTTTGTTTCAATGCAATCTCGAATAACAAGGGTCGTTTCATGATGAAAAGGTCAAGTCGCAGCCTGTAAAACACTATTTTCGAAACGGGTTCATAATGTTTCACGGCAATATCTCTGTTTGTACAACTATGGATAGAAGTAAATCTTTAGTCACGCTTCGATCTAATTAAAAAGTAGAGTATTTTCATACTTCCCAGTATCTTAAAGTTGTATCTTTTCAAGAAAAAAATTAGTTTTGCAAATAAGTAATGGACAATTGCTTAGATATTTCAATTGGACTCCCAAGCTGATGGGACCGACGTCTTGTTATTTATTAGGCATTAATTCAAAGCTAATTTGATATATTGAAATGAGTGAAGTTTTTTGTTACTTTACAGAGTAAATCAGCATGATATTACACAAAATAAATACTTCAATATTATTAAAATGTAAACCGTTCATATAATTTTTGTAAGCATACCTATGTAAATTACAGCCGAAGTCAATCTGATAAACACACGTTGTAAAATATAGGGTTGCAATGTGAATATTTGTTTAATTCGAGTTCTAAATTTTTTCAATGTTGAAGCACGCAAATAATGCAAATTCATTGATGATAAAAACACAGTGGGATTGTTAGCATATTTCTGAGCATCGCATGTTTTTGAGATACGATACTCAGAGTCCTTAATCGCGGAGTGGGGTCCAAATTCAGCTGAACGCGGAGCGGAGGGCGGATGTAATTCATAGAAGATCAATCGAAAAGACATAATTCCAATTGAAATAGATGTATAGATTTATGTATTCATCCACGATAAAGGACATTGTGAGGGCCTGGTGCCCCTGTCTGACTT
This sequence comes from Orchestia grillus, assembly GCA_014899125.1. Classification (NCBI taxonomy): domain Eukaryota; kingdom Metazoa; phylum Arthropoda; class Malacostraca; order Amphipoda; family Talitridae; genus Orchestia; species Orchestia grillus. The sequence goes on from VOMN01081179.1 coordinate 8,754, forward strand.
TTTCATCGCCCTGCCGATAATCAACTCGCCAGCGGCACCATTTGCTCGTAGCGACCCAGACTGTAAGTGATTATAGATGCTCTGAAAGGGGAGACAGACTGGGAAATGTTGCGACAATATTGAGATGCAGTAAAAGCCCTTGAGCGAAAATAATGGTTTCCTGGGCAAAAACTCCTGGTTTACCGACTTTCAGATAAAAGAAATAATTTTACTTGAATAATGTGTACCCGGAAACAAAACAATTTTAAAATTTCATTAATCCTAGCCGTGCTGAAAAGACGCTATGAAAAAGTTCACTTCTCAAATACTACCACTGTCGAAATTGGTTGCTCATTATACGGATGAACATTTGCAGACTTTATCAAATAATTGATAAGGATTTGCCAAGAGACATAGTCATGTGTTTAGACACGTTCATTTTTATTCATCAGGAAGTTCGAGCAGCTCGAGAAATACTTCATTGCCCCATCTCTGAAGCAATTCAAAATCAACGTCGAGGTCTTCGATAACTGGAAACTGGTTCTCAATTTCAATAAAGGTGAGAAGTGCTTCTGAAGCTTCCGGCAACCAATATTAAATTTTTGTAAGCTTAATTGCGATGCGTTCTGAAATTTGTATTGGACTTTAGCGATGATTCGTAACTTACTTTGCTGACTCTGAATCCGCGTATGTGAAAAGTGTATCTGTGGTTCATGACTTACATTGCTGACTCTGAATCCGGGTGAATGGAAAGTGTATCTGTGGTTCATGACTTACATTGCTGATTCTGAATTCGCGTCTGTGGAAAGAGCATGATTAGTTTCCTCGGTAATTAGTTTCGTACATGAGTGACGGAAAATGAGGATATTTTCATTCGTTGAAACTCTGAAATGCACTCTCGAGCTTATTTCGGGGCTTATTTTACGGATTCAATTAATTTTTCCTAGAAGCGTTGTAATATAGAACACGAATTACGTAAAAGCATACAAATGTTTTGCATTCTTGTGACTATAACGTGTGATGTGTAACGGATAAAACTTAGTTCAGGAAGAACTTAGCACCAATAGTTGAGGATCATCTTTCATAAAATTTATTCGTCCAACGGAATGAAAAAGCCAATTATACGTAAATATAAAGAGTAGCAAAACTACACCTCATTCAGCATCCAATGAAAGAACTGACAGACACCTTACCTATATAATTTCATCCAAATGAAGGTAACTACTGGTACATTTTATTAACCTAATAAAGTAAACTATTCCCTTACTGCGAGGGAGGCAGCCAATATGACATGAGAATATAGTTTCAGGGAAAAAGCTTTCTCGGTACATTCGAGTCCATGGCCTTAGAATTCTCTACTAACCTAATAAATGCACATCAAATGTGACATACATGTAGCGCATCTCGATCTAATTTGAGGGATCGATCTCCTGCGCGTGGGATTTCTTTCGGACTCGACGAAAAAATGTCGACTGTAGCTGACGCCTACTCTTCAAAGTCAAATGAGTTTCAATTCCTGAAAATATTGGAATATGAAATACGAACAACGAAAAATTTATAAAAAAGGTTCGGGAATTTTCCAGAGACTAAAACTTATGAAATTCAGTTTAGGAGTGCGTAAGCTGAGCAACAGTGGTGGAAGATTATCATTTATAAAATGGGTTCTTCCGAAGGTATGCAAGGATACCTTTGCGAGTATAAATGGGTAGCAAAATTATGCCCAGGGCAGCCACTCCTTAAAACCAGAATTTAGCTTCTGAAAGGAAAGGCATTTCCCTTCTATCAAATCCACAGCCATAAAATTCTTTGTTACCCTAATAATTGTACCAGGAATGAAAGAAATCTATTTCATCCACCAGTATTCGTTTTTTACTATTTCGAGTTTCCCTAATGTAACCACTAACTTGGGCCCCCAGACCACCGCGAGCACAAGTTTCGAGTTTCTCTAATGAATTCACTAACTTGGGCCCCCAGACCACCGCGAGCGCAAGAGCGGCGCAATCCGTAGATCCGATCCAGGAATTCGAGGTGACCGCTCTGCTCGACAGCTCTCCCGAGAAAAACTTGGAAGAACTAATGGAAAAGAGTTATAGGCTCAGAAAAACTATTTATTTAGCTAAAAGAAGATAGCTACATTTTTGGAATTAAAATGTAACCCGTAAAACCCTGACATTGAGAAAAATGAGGAAAAGAAGGCTCAATTGAGAAATTTTATGTTGAGCCCCTTTTCACGGTTCTCTCATCCTCGCCATCAATGAAAAATAAATGAGCTTCTACTTTAATTCGCAGCAAACTATATTTCTTCGGGCCATACGTAGACAGTATGATACGAATGATATTTTTCTTTAATTAATCAAGCGTCATTTCCTACGATATTCATTTTTCCCAACGTTGAAACGACGAGCATGTTAAGAATAAACTGAAAGTTCAAGTATTCACGAGCTGCACTTTTAAACTGTTTGCCTTCAGAACTTCGGATCATTCGGCGTGCAGCAAGAGGTGCAGAGCTCGGAGAGGTTAAGAGAAACAGAAGTCGAAGAAATTCGACCGTCCCAACAATTTGGCGACGTTTCCACTCCGCAACTCGCTTCATTTTTGCGGAAGCTGCAAGACAACGCGGGATGGAGTGAGTCGAAATGAGTGCAGACTATTTTCCGATTGGAGGTTACACTGGATGCACATTCTGTGCGTGATGCACATGCTCGTGCGAGATGCACACGCTCGTGCGTGATGCACACGCTCGTGCGTGATGCACACGCTCGCGCATGATGCACATGCTCGTGCGTGATGCACACGCTCGCGCATGATGCACACGCTCGCGCATGATGCACATGCTCGTGTGTGATGCACATGCTCGCGTTTGATGCACATGCTCGCGTTTGATGCACATGCTCGCGTGTGATGCACATGCGTGTGATGCACATGCACGCGCGAGGCGCACATGCTCGAGCGAGACGCGCATTCTCGCGCGAGACGCGCATTCTCGATCGTGGTGCGCATGTTCGCGCGTGGTGCACGCAACATATTGGTCAGTAGGGAAACTTCTCGCGCATCGTTGTGAGGGGCACACTACATTGAGGTGAAAACAAAACACTTCGAGTTAATGGCTTTCAACTGAGGTATTTTATTCTTGTCGCGATGCACAAATCTCATGAAAAATAGTTCAACTGTTAGGGAACGTTTCAAAGAGATAGTAAGATGATGACTTTAATTTGGGCGAGTGGTTGTATATCATCCAGTGATTTCTAAGAACGTTTTCTAGTGAAAGAAAACCCGGTGAATTCGCATTCTTCGAGACATGTAGACGGACATGGATGGTTCGATCTCCACTCGTGAGCTCAGTGCAGCAGCGGAGGGGGTGTGTAAGGTTGTACGAGCCTATGTAATCTTCGCAATAGGGTGTCATTCAAGATAAATAGAATGGTTAATTACCTCAGAGTTACATTCATACGTTTTACACGCGTATATCATAGTACCAAAATGACGTGTAGAACATAAAATGAGTTGCGGTTATTTATTTATCATTAATTGGGGGAACCTAGTCCATGAAATACGAATATTTTTCAAGTGTGTTTTTATTTCACACATCATCCGTAGAATTCCAATGCATAATAGTAGCACAGTGTTCTTGCTATGTTTGTCCGTCTCTCTGTCACGCTCTTGGGGGCTTTTAAAAGGAGAAAATTCCCGCGTACATATTCCAAATCAGCAAGATTATCAGAGAAGGTAGTCCGTATNGTATAATAATAGCCCAGTGCTGGGCTCGTCCGTCTTTCTGTCACGCTCTTGAGGACTTATATAGGAGAAAATTCCCGGGTGCGTATTCCAAATCAGCAAGATTGTCAGAGAAGGCAGTCCGTATCAGTTATATTGAAAACATTTCATGTCAGATTTACAGTAAATAAGAGGGTATCTTAAACTAACTGCCGTGTTTAGCGGGTGCGTCTACTAGCGTGTGGATAATAGCCAGAGTAAGTTAAACTTTCGTTTGAAATACCGTAGACTTGCGCTTGTGTTTTCACCGTTGTAATACCTCCTTTATTTTGCATGCACTTTAAGGCTAATAAGCAAAAGTGCAAATAGGTCGTCGACCGTCTTCCTCTCCCTCCCTTTTTAATAACAACTTGATTTTTGATTGTGCGATTACCAGCTCTTATACATATATATATTCTTATGTACGTTGAAGTCGTGTGAGGCTGTGCGACGTATAATTTATTCCATTGTTATCTTTGCTCCTTTATCAATCAGGGGAACGTGTTGACGGCTACAGCCTCAGGGGTGAGATCTTCATCGTGGGAGAAAACAAATTTACCTTCGAGGTTGCGCTAGCGAGCACAATTTGTTATGGACTGAAAGATCACAAATCCGTAAAAGGAGTTGTCGTTTTGGGAACGTCAGATTGCATCTGGGTGAGTGCGATGACATCCTGTAAAGCTTATTCGTTTCGTGAAAACTAATGTCGGATCATTAGAGAGCAAATCAAATGTACGTGTGGTATACTTTCAACAGATTTCTTTTCTTGATTGTCTATTATTTCACACACTTTTGAAGTGTATTTTAGTTCATTGAATTCAGTGAAATTTTAATATCTAGAAAGAGAATTCATTTTAAATTTAACTGGTTGTGTTTTTTCAGCTTTGCGCTGAAGTGAACTCAACTATGCCTAAACTGAATGACCTGGACACCGTAGAAGGCATTTTGGCGAAGGATCTCGGCAGAATGACGCACGTCGATGTGTTTGGAGGAGAGCGCTGTGCCAGTCCAATTATGTCTCAAAAAGTAAGTGAGTGACGTTCTACTAGTGGGACAAGATATTTGTCTTCTCAATGAGTTCTGAAGAAGCTATCCTAATTAGCTTGAAAAATCTGCATGTTCCTGTAGATTAGAATACCCTTGCCATGCTTCAGAATTATGGGTGCAAAGAACGTATGTTTATAGTTGAATCATTACTCCCACACATTACCATTCTACGTAGCTTTACGCAAATTGGGAAGATTTTGGGTGAGTTCAGATTCCACCTAAGATGTTATAAATTGATGAATGAGGACACCGCCAAAGTTGAAGAGCCTGTGAAAGCCATTTCTTGGAACTCGAATGCTTGCCCGTGTGGGCAGTCATTTGCCATTCAAGACACATTCAAAATGGGCAATAATGTTTTTGATCTCTATCCAGAGCATTTCACATGTTTTAGAAAGTGGATATTATTTTGTTTTGAGTGATTCTTCATTGAAGATATAATGAACCAATTAATGGGAGGCTTGTAGTATTTAAAATTACAAATTAACTAAAAATAAATGACGCTTATACAAACGTTGTTTTGTTTTATAAAGCCCCTTATTTAGTCAATAACTGTAAACGGTGCTATGCTCTGAGAAAATGCAAGTAGATAAAAAGTTGACTACTATTATAAGCTGGACATATCAAATAATTACATGCCAGAAAATGTCTCAGCTAAGTTAAGATTCGTCGTAATGTACGCAAGGTTAAATATTCAACGTATTTTAAGCTCTCATGCTCTTGGTGGAATAACATTAAATATTAATGTTCTCTTTCAAAATGTAAAAAAAAGTTTCTTTTTCTTATTGTATTCTAAAGAGGCTAGTTATTCCGGTCAGTGCCTATAGTCCTTGTCAGTAACAAGCGACTCATAATTGGTATTTCAGAAGTTGATCAGAATTACATTTCCAGTACCGCTTCCTGGTCTCAAACGGACAAATAAGAGCCTTCAAGCGGGACCTACTCGCCTCTCACAGCTGCTCCCGCAAGACGAGGAGGAATTCTCTGAGTGCCTTCTTTGACGAGGCTGTCTACGACATGGTGAAAATCAACACAACGCAAGCTGACGTAATTATTCACTTCCGTGAAGTCCGTCGTTTTATGG
>VOMN01081180.1:0-10916 GCA_014899125.1 Orchestia grillus
ACATCCCTATTGGCCAACACATCCCTAATGGCCAACACATCCTTAATGGCCAACATATCCCTAATGGCCAACACATCCCTAATGGCCAACACGTCCCTAATGGCCAACACATCCGTATTTGGTATCAATTCACCATTTGTCTCTTGCCCAAGCACACAATTTATGGTTCCGTCGTATTTACGGCCTAATCCAAGCGTACTTGAGAGCTCGACAGCACTAATTCATTTTTGCACCTCTTGCGAGGCACAGCGTAGGCAATAGTATTTGATTAGTTAAGTTGGATTAGTAGAACAGTGTTGGATTAGTTAAGTTTGTCTATCGTATGCTATAACTAACTCTGGGGCCACTGTTGGGTTACCTCATCTATAGACAGGCTTTCGTGCCTTCAGGTTTCGTGCCCACTTTGTTTTTTTTTCAATTTTCAGGGCTTCTTTGCTGTCTCTTCTTCGTCTTTTCTTCCTTTTCATTCTTCACTTGCTGTTTCCATGGGTATGGGATCATGTGTGGGAACCCACTTTGTGCGTGGAGTGTCCGTTTACGATAGTCCTTACTAAATGATCCTTTGTTGTTCCGAGTGACACGCTATGAGTCACTTGGGCGTTGCAATGTATGCCAGCACTACTATCACTACTACTACTACTATTAAAGTATACCAGCACCACCACCACAACTACTACTACCACCACTAATTCCTTGGCCTGCAAATCATTGCTAACTTGTGCTACAGCTGAGTAAAGGAAGTGCAACGAGCGGTGTTGCTAAGTTTTATCGCTTGCTGATATTCCAAGATGTCGCATCGAAGAACCAAGTTTAAAGTGACGTACGCAAAACATCAAAGCCGTCCGAGATTCGTGTTTACCTTCATTTACCTTACGCGATTTGTCTTTCGTTTGACCTCGGGTGAATTTCATTGCCTTTCAATAGCACTCTTTCACATCCAATCTAGATATCTTTTAGTGCTCAATTTCCTTAGATGCGACGAGAGTTTCCATGGATTTCATAAGGAGATCCTATTTTTTAAAGAAGAAGCCTAGAGATATTTGGCTGCACCCTTGGACTGTATCGACATCCGAACCCTTACTCTCCCTGGCGGTACCCTGAAGTCACACCCTCAAATTCAACATTTGCACGCTAATGACAAATTTAACATTTGCACACTTCTTAGCGCTGGTGATGGCGTGCTGGCCTTCTTGTTAGAGGTCCCCGGTTCGACACCCTGTAATGGAGTTCTTCTCGTGAGAAAGGAAGATTAAAACATTAAATGCCTGAAAAAGGCGGCACACGAGTGTGGCCTAGGACGAGTTACCCGAACTAATTCCAAGGCTTCAAAGGATAACTCGGCATTACGTTACTGGCCTAAGTTCCCCGTTCTGAAGCCTAAAGTCCCTATTATATAATTAACCATGCATTTTTTTGCCCAATCATAATTTTATGATTCACAAAGCAAAAACACAGCATCACATTTAAGGTTATCTTACTGCGAGAAATTGATTGGAGGCGCAAAGAGGTGAGGGCGGCAGAGGTGCCCGTGCCAAGGCGTCCATAAATCACGGACGGCGGAGGGAAGGCCAGGAAGGGTCCGGCGCTGCGGATTGGCGATAATGGCTCCGGCCTACCGAGATTTGCGCCGTGCCTCGTGAACCTGAAGTTTTGAGTGCTCCAGCGTGAGGAATAAAGCTAATTTTATAGCCTCAAGTGTTCGCCGCAGGGCACCTGTAGAGGACCATCTGAATACAAAATATGCGACGGCCTGATTTCGGCTCCCCCACTAGGAAAGCCTCGAACTTTCATTGCCATTTTCGCTAGAAAAGCGTTTCCAGCAAACGAATCGTTTCATAACTTATTGAATGTTCGTTCTGCTCGGTTTCAATGTCGGTAATTTATTGAAAGAGAAAAATGGCGGGGCTCGTTTGATGAACGACGTTTGAAATTCATAGAATTTCTACCGATTTTCGTTATAGGTATGTATTTCGACTTCATGGAGGATGAAATGAAAATAGACCCAACTGTTTACATCCTATTCAAACAACAAATTTAAAAGAGCTTCGAGTACTTTCTCTTGCATTATAGCAGACGCCAGCGTCAAGAACCGAAGAATGTTCCAGAGAAGAGCGAATGGTGTGTGTCTAACAAAACCTTACCTTACGACCAATGAGACGAATCTGCTGTGGGTCTGTGAAGCCTAACATCATGGTTGATAACTTGTAATTTTGAGTCCACATACTCGGTGGGCTTGATGATACATTGGCATACTCTGCTGCACAATTAATGTTTATGTTTGAAAGTGATTTCTTTATTATTGCCGGAGCTGTAGACCACGGCAACAGTGAAGATTTCTCTGGATGCGGGAGGCTGGGGTAACCAGGTCTTCTGTTCGGAGAATACTAAACCTGTAGTAGAAGTTAATTCAGTTGAAATTGAATTATTCAATGAGTATTAGCCCGAATACGTACAAATAATGAATACAAATAAATGAATACAAATACACCTTATACTAAATGTACGCGTAACATGTGTGTGTTTTGTGGTAAGAATTTTTCTTTTTGTGAACGTTTGACCATTTCAGACCGTAATGACTTCATAGCTATTACCACTGCCTCTGTTATTTACCACTACCATTGGCAATGTCAGCACCAATTTGCTATATATTTTATACTTAGCGGCAATTCCCCCTCATTTCCATAATGCCCACCATTTCCTAAAGGAGTCGTAAAATAAAATAGACAATAAGGTTAGGTTAGTTAGGTTTGTATATCCTATTTTGTATATTCTATCCCCGAAAAGGGTCGTAAAATAAAATAGACAATAGGGTTAGGTTAGTTAGATTTGTATATCCAATGCTACAAGAGCACTGTTAAATTACCTCAGCTCTAGTTAGGCCTTTGGGACTTCTATCTTTTGTGCCCACTTTGTTTTCCTCCATTTTCATGCTTTCTTTGTTGATTATTTTTACCTTTCTTCCTTTACTTTCTTAGCTTGCTATTTCTGTGCGCAGGGAATCCTGTGGAAAAACACACCTGTGCATAGTTTCCACGTTTTCGAAAGTCTATACTGAATAGATCCTTCTTTTCGCTGTGTTGAGATCGCATTTCTTGTGGCTAGGGTACTTTAAATGAGCTAATAATCTAATCTAATCTATGGCCGTCATTTCGCTACCATTTCTATTTCAATTCAATATTGTTCATTCCTAGTGTTAAAAAGGAACAATGATAATATAATAAGATTCTGCTCTCAAATTTGATATTATTTTACATTTTCTTGCACAGATACCGAGGTGCCGACTGCCACCCCCCTGATAGCGGCCCCCTCTCTCTACCCCCCACGGACTACCCCCACCAGTACTTCACCCAGGTGGGGGAAAAGGTAGATAATCTATGTACTCTTCTGCTTGTGTTGTACTCGTCTGCTTGTGTTGTACTCGTCTGCTTGTGTAGTACTCTTCTGCTTGTGTAGTACTCTTCTGCTTGTGTTGTACTCTTCTGCTTGTGTTGAACTCGTCTGCTTGTGTATTACTCTTCTACTTGTGCTGCTGTAACGTTGTGCTCTTGTGCTTGTCTCGTTGAAGTACTATGTTCTTGTGCTCGCCAGTTATTCAACTTCAGGTGTCCATCTCATCCATCGGAGATTATTTATCCAATGACGCGATCTGGAATTCATAAGGCAATCCATCAATAGCAATTGGCGTGGATGTTGTGCCATAAATTGATGGATTTTCTGCGGGTGCTCTAATTTTTTGTTATTTATGCCTTGATGTGCTCTGCTGTTCAGTACCCTTTGTTTCAGTCACCTTCGCTAACGATGGTTTCCTTAAAACTTAGAATTAAATGTTGATGATGTCGGAATTAGCGGAGTCTCCAAGTGCTGGCTCAGAGGCCGTATGGACAGGTCTGTGCAAGGCAAATCTTGATCTAAAATTTGTTGGCACAATTTTGCTGGTGTAGGCCTATTACGTCATAGTTCTTCATTAATATCGTCCGTAAACTTATTTCTAGCTGGTAATGCCACGGAGACAAGACGTGGTTTTGGGTTTCATCAATTTTGCATTCAAAGTTGAAATGGTGCATTGTGACTGCGGGAATAGTTCTCAAGTGTTGGTTATTGCAAAAATATTGCTCCACAAAAACGGGATTCTTAAATTGATCCTTAAAATAGAGAGATAAATGCTAGCCTAGATTGCATAAATGCTAGGTGATTGCAGAATGGTAGCCTAGATTTGGTGATTGCAGAATGGTAGCCTAGATTTGGTGACTACAGAATGGTAGCCTAGATTTTGTTAGCGTAGAAAGTTGAATGCAGACCATCCATAGGCCCATTCACTTTCGAATCTGGATCAAATAGTTGAAATAAAAAAGCTTGCGGCCCCCTTCAGCAGATTGTTATTCCTTGCAGAATTGCGTACGCGTCTTCAGTTCGGATGGAAAAGTGAACAAACTTATTCTATCTCTAAATTCAACCTCTAGTTCTGTGAACGAGTTTTCCGATAAATAGAGTACCATGTAATAAACATCATGGAAACATGAGCAGCGCCTCGAAGATGTTTGTATACGCTTAAAAACCAATGAACAAAATCAATAACGAGTAGAAGAAGAAGAAGAAGATGAATCTCTTCCACCTGACCTCCTTTGCAGCCCACAGGACCTGCAGCACTGACGCCCCGCTGCGTCGCTCGCCCACAGCTGCTCCTTTCTTTCCTGTGTTGGGCTCTAAGCCTCCTCTCTCCTGGATTTCTGGATTTCTAAATCGTGGATTTCTAAAGCCAAGATTCCTAAATCCTGGATTCCGAAATCCTGGAATCCGGAATCCTGGGCTTCTAAATCCAGGGCTTCTAAATCCAGGGCTTCTAAATTCAGGGCTTCTAAATCCAGGGCTTCTAAATCCAGGGCTTCTAAATCCAGGCTTCTAAATTCAGGCTTCTAAATCCAGGGCTTCTAAATCCAGGGCTTCTAAATCCAGGGCTTCTAAATCCTAGGTTTCTGAATCTAGGGTTTCTAAATCCTGGATTTCTAGATTTCTAAATCTCCTTGCTCTCCTTAATGGCTGTTTTGATTTCTAAATCCTATTTCAGAAGAACGCTGATAGTTTTTTTTTGCATAGCTGAATGCAGCCTTATTGCATGCGTGCATAAAGTTGCAGCCAACAGTCTTTTGTATTTATAAAAACTAAATGCAGCCTTGTTGCGTACCTATATAAAGCTGCAGCAAGTCTTTCGTATTAATAACCTAAGCGAGGCCTTATCTCCGAAAAAAAAATTTGGTTGGCTAGATGTTGACTGCCGCTGCACCTCCACAGACTCCAGGTGGCGGAGTGCGGGTGGTGATGGGCGGCGGCAGCAGAGGTGGAAGAGGCTTCTCCCCCCTGCGCCTCCCCCTCAGGAATGGGGACAGCTGGAAGCACTGCTCCTGGCAGTACTGTGCCCTGGCCTTCATTCTGCTCTCCATCGTGCTGGCAGCCACCACAGCATTCCTGGCAGGTCAGTAACAGCTGTAGTGCTGGCAGCGAGTGTTCTTGGTAGGTCAGTAGCAACTCTAGTGCTGGCTGCGAGTGTTCCTGGCAAGTCAATAACAGCTGTAGTGCTGGCAGCGAGTGTTCCTGGCAGGTCAGTAACAGCTGTAGTGCTGGCAGCGAGTGTTCTTCGGCAGGTCAGTGACAGCTGTAGTGCTGGCAGCGAATGTTCCTGGCATGTCAGTGACAGCTGTAGTGCTGGCACCGAGTGTTCCTGGTAGGTCAGTACCAACTCTAGTGCTGGCTGCGAGTGTTCCTGGCAGTTCAAAGACAGCTGTAGTGCTGGCACCCACTCGAGTAGATGTCTCGGACTTCCAGCAGCTATGAATACTAAGTTAAATCTTTGAAGCTCCACAACAAGCTGTCGCTCGGCACCGTTAAATATTCCAGTACTTCATGGAAGTCCTGGTGACAGGCAAGACGGTTCGAAACATACATATAAATATTCACGCACCAATTTGTGCGGGTGGAAAGTTTTTGTTCTTTTAACTCGGCCTGCACTACCCATCCTCTCCAAGGCTGCCAAAGGTCTGCGCAGCGATGGTTCCCTCCAGGCCGTGGTGAGGGTTGTACTCAAAGTACGCTGCAGAACTAGGGGACGCGGGAACCCAACACCTTTTATCAGTTCCAGTTGCCGTATTCTGTCTAATTTTGCTCTATTCTGTTCGATTCTGTTGCATTCTGTTCTAGTCTGCTTTATTCTATTTTATTTTCATCTATTTGATTCTATTTAATTTTATTCTATTCTAGACCATTCTATTCTGTTCTCTTCCATTCTATTCTATTCTTTTCAATTGTGTTCTATTTTCGTTCTATTGTTAACTATTTCATGCTATTGCGTTTTATGCTGTTTTATCCTACTCTATACTATTCTATAATATTTTACTCTATTTCGTTCCAATCTATTCTGGGAGCACGCGGGTGTTGCCAGCGCGTCCGGCCTGCGGGTCATGGGTCATAGGCCTGGGGAGGTCGGGATGACCGCTTTACCCGATTTCCATAAGTTTCCATAACCTAACCTAACCTAACTTTACCTAACCTAACCTAACTTTACCTAACCTAACCTAACCTAACCTAACCTAACTTTACCTAACCTAACCGCATTGCCCAATTTCCATAAGTTTTCGTCGGTTTGAGTTGGAACTCGTCGCTCACACAGAATGGGAGGCAGCGTAGGAACGAATGAGTTTTGAAAGCCATCCTCTGGTGATGCACGAGTCTGGTGCCGTACTTGTGAAGGTCTCTCGCCTCTCTTTTGTGTAACCCCTCCCCTCTCTTGAATAACCCCTCGACTCTCTTGAATAACCCCTCGGCTTTCTTGAATAACCTCTCGACTCTCTTGAGTAACTTCTCGACTCTCTTGAATAACTTCTCGACTCTCTTGAGTAACCCCTCGATTCTCTTGAATAACCCCTCAGCTTTCTTGAGTAACCCCTCGACTCTCTTGAGTAACCCCTCGGCTCTCTTGAATAACACCTCGACTCTCTTATATAACCCCTCGACTCTCTTGAATAACCCCTCGACTCTCTTGAATAACCCCTCGACTCTCACGACTCTCTTGAATAACCCCTCGACTTTCTTGTATGAACCCTTGACTTCCTCTTGAATAACCCCTCGCCTCTCTTGAGTAACCCCTCGACTCCCTTGAGTTACCCCTCGACTCTCAAGAATAAACATGACTCTATTCAAACATAACACGGCTCTATTCAAACATAACACGGCTCTATTCAAACATAATACGGCTTTATTCAAGTATATCACGGCTTTATTCAAATATAACACGGCTCTATTCAAATATAATACTTCTCTATTCAAACATAACACGGCTCTATTCAAACATAATACGGCCTTATCCATATATAATATAGCTTTATTCAAGCATAACACGGCTCTATTCAAATATAACACGGCTCTATTCAAACATACTACAGCTCTATTCAAATATAATGCGACCCTGAAGTTTGTGTAACTGAGGCAGTGGTAACAATATCGTTTCATTGCATGCCAAAATATGTATGTAGAGTGGGACTCACTCGAGAAACAATAGAATGCAATAGAAGAGAATAAAGTGGATTAAAATAAAATAGAATAATATGGAATAGAACAGAATAAGGTAGAATAAGTCATGGCTCAAAGTCTAATTCGCGCCGCATGAAAAAATGAAACGCAAGTGCTTAACCTATTTCTGATATAATTGTCTGTAAATTTTTTATTAAACATTAGGTGTGTATGTGTGTGTGCCGTAGAGTTTAACGGCGGAGAAATCGTAATCAGTGAAATTCACATGCATGATGACATGATGGTCATGATGGTGACCATCATGTGGTTACGACCATCACATGATGGTGACCATCATGTGGTTACGACCATCACATGATGGTAGAAAGCTTGTCTCATGTTTGCAGTATCTATGCACCGCAACAATAATTAGCGATATATATTTTCAAATGGCCTTCGTTTTACTTTTTCGCGTATATTAATGTTAAGGTTATATATCTCTTTTCCCTCAGACACTTTATTTTTCTCATTTTACCTCCGTTAGCTTGGTCACCTTTACTCGTACATTGCAAGTTCACGTCAATAACTACGAGTTATTTTAATTTGCTTGCATAACCCACTTGTTGAAGCGTTCCCTGCGACGTTGCTGTTTTACAACAGGGAACACATAACCCGTTCAGGGGTCACAGCTCAGGAAGCGTGCTGAGCTAAGTAACTTGAAATACAAACACTTGTGCAAATCTCTGGCGAAAAAATCTTTGCCGAAGTCATATCTCCCGATTCCTTGGTCACACTCATGTCCAAATAAGGTACATTGTTTTTCCACTTGTTCGATCACCGATTCTTGAAACTTGTACGTTTACTTATGTAGCAGTGTTAACTACTCTCAGGACGAACTTTATCGCGAACATATTTCCATAGGAGTGCGTGATTTCTCCTCCATTCCGTATTTATTTTCGAAGCCAAATTTCGATGTTCCTGGCGACTACTTGCTCGGTCTCTTCCATTAGGCACTAGATCTCCTTCCCGGCTCCTCTAGTTGTGTTCGAGAGAGTTTTCTACCCTCCCACTCTAGAAAAATTGCGAATAAAAACTAGTATCTATTGCTGGCCTCGTTGATTTGTGTCATCTGAACTGTTTGGACTCTCTCCAAGATCGTAGATTTCTTAGGGCTCTCAAAATGTCCAGTCCAGCGCCGTTTTTAACGGTGCTGCTTTATGTCGGGCGTTTCTTTGGAGGCTTTAAGAGAGCATTTTCATCCAGCCACGCGCTCCACGGCTCTTGGTCTCCTTCCATGCGTTGTGTGTTCGCATTTGCGATTAGTTTGCTGTCTTTTTCCTATTGATGCGCTGCTTCTCAGTTCTACAGTGTGTACTTATGGTCTGAAGTTGTGTGGCTCATGTCGGTGAAAACGTTCGTAAATATTAGGACTTTTCCAACTCCTAAAACTTACGTTGCTGTTCAAGTTCAATGCGTGTTAAAACTCTTAAGAAGCTACTAATCATATTTACTCTAACTGCTCAATCTATTAAAGCGCAACGTTGCGTTTTCATAGATTGAGCGACTGGAAAATAACCCAAACTACGCAGAAGACGTTAGGCAAATCATTCGTTTCGCACTTCATATTATTGAAAATATCAAGTTGAGCGTCATCAGTGTATGTTTTTGCTGAAATTATGGACATAAGATATGATATCAAAAGATATAAAAATGACGAACCATCAAGATCGATCCTCAATCATCCAGCAGCCAAATTCTCCGCTTTTTTATCCCTCGTGCTCATGTTGTACAAATTTTTCCTTTGTCATTATGATACGCGTAAATCGCTGACGCGTGTAACTGGCTGCTCCCTACAGCTCGTTGAGGCGCGTAAGACAGCTCTCTGATATATATAATTCACTGTCTATATCTCCCCTTAAATCTCCGCCATCAACGTCCGGCTGAATTACGACCCAGAGCTTTCCCGTCTATCCCAATCTCTATCGCATAATAAATCGTCCGTAGTCTGATGAAAACAAACGTTTTGATCTTAATTAATGAATCACTGAGTCTATTACAATTCTGTTTTCGTTCCTTAGTCGACGAGTTTCCTCACCATCAGCCCGTACTTCGATGCGCGGCAACACGTCGGAAGTCTTAAGAAACAGTTCGATGAACAAACGTCCCATAAGTTGTGGAACTGAGCTACCCTCATAATCTAAGAGCTAAAGTTTCTGACTTCATATCCGGGCTGTTGCTAGTAGATTATGTCTAGTTAAAGATATTGTTTGAATTGCTGCTGGTAGATTGCTATAATTATTACGGCAGTTTGTTTGAAATAACTCTTTGAGTTGTGGAAAGACGGAGAATGGGACTTTGGTTTCGAGAGAAGTGCCGAGTCTTATCTAGGTCATCTGTCCAGCTAGGCCTAGTTAAGCTAGGCCTAGTTAAGCTTGGCCTAGTTAAGCTTGGCCTAGTTAAACTAGGCCTAGTTAAGCTTGGCCTAGTTAAAATAAGGCTGAGTTTGCTCTGAAGGCCATTTCCTTGAAATTGTTGGTCTGTTAATTCATGGCTGTTTAATTTACATAATTGACCATTGAGTTACTTTTTATTTTAATTTTCAGAACACAATTCCTAAGAATACATTTTGAATAATTTGAAGTCCAGGCGTATTTCGCTGTACGATTGGGTGCGTTCTTGAATAAAGTGATTAATCAAAGGCAACCACGAGAGCGAAGTATCGTAAGGTGAGGCCCCGTATGCTAGCGAGGCCCCGTATGCTAGCGAGGCCCCGTATGCCAGCGAGGCCCCGTATGCNCTAGCGAGGCCCCGTATGCTAGCGAGGCCCCGTATGCTAGCGAGGGGTAAACCCGTATTTAGTTTGTATTATATTAGGAAATCTCTGTCCTTGCAAGTAAAGCAACTATGTCTGCATATCTTTTCATCTCTTGAGATTAACATCTGAATAAATATTTGTTATCTGAAATGAATAAGAACATTACAAAAAAAATTTATAGCCCTAGGCGCCCTGTATATTTTAGTCAGGCCATATTTCAGGAATTAAAGGAGTTAATTAAGATTCGAATTGAACACCAGGAACGACCATCGGAAATGCTCAGTATTTCACCGTGAAAGCACGTATAACCATTCTTATAGTTCACCTTGTGTGCGCGATTTAGTGATCCTCATAGAAAATTAGCCGAGTTTTCAACGACTGCAGAGCCTGATCTCGTCCAGAGAAGTAGGCCTAAACGAGAATGTGTTCGAGGAAATTCAGCTGTGGTCGCCATCGCGTGACCAGCGCCTCCCGTGAGAACCTAGACCTGTGGGGGCCACCTCGCCTTCCTCGCTGGGCTTTCTTCCATCCCCACCCGAATCTCCCCTTCTCGACCCTTAATCCCCAACCCCGATTCTCCTCAACCCCCACTTTTCCCATG
>VOMN01081188.1:0-34999 GCA_014899125.1 Orchestia grillus
CGCTCATGAGGACAGGTTCTTGGCTTCGTAGAAGGTCCCTCAGTAGAATATCTAGGTCTTGGTTTGTGGGCTTGCTAAAGACAGTTTCATACTGTTCATTCAAGATATTCGTATCATTTCACAGGCATCAAGAGATGTGCAACTATTGTTATTTTGATACACGACAACTCTAATTTAATTCATCCATATTTCATTCCATCCATTTTGTAATATATTCAGTTAAGTTGTTTTATGTTATAGTCGGTCTTCCAAATAAAACTTGTGATTTTTCATACTTATTGCTAAATCAGGGCACCCTGATAATATTGGTACTCGTAAAACAGATACGTGTGCTGGCTTTAGAATGAAATTGTAAATGATGGTGGCGTAAAAAGTTTTTAGTTCACTTCGTTACTCATATTGGCGCCTCAATAATTCAAAATATAGTGTAGTAAATCAAAACTTTTCAAGATTTTACATCCACTAGCTCTTGCATGCTACTGACTATCATTGATATGAGGTCTTTACACTTGTACTGGGTAAGTCAGTGTCAACCAAAATGAAAAACACACACAATAAAATTAAACATTTATTCTGATACAGCGAGTTAAAAATTTTTGAAAAGATTTGATCATTATCCCAACGGTAACATATCAGGATAAATTATGCTAAATCAGATTCCGAAGTTCAATCTGAGGTCGACCTTACTATATAACTTCAAACTAAGCTATTCAAACTGCTTGTGCTAAAAAATGTATAGTTTTACTTAAGAAAAAATTGAAGATTAAATCATAGCCATGCCACAACTATTACGCATGTAGCAGTTTATATACATTTATACACCCACTTTCACCCACACATACATGCACGTATATGTTTGTGTAGATGGTTTAGAATGTGATTTCATTAAAATACCTTGGGAGACCACAGCACTCATTCTGGCCTACAAGTAACCGGACGACAAGGAGCTACATTTTACAGTAGGGAAAAATCTACGATTCTAATTTTAACTGATGTACCCCTTTTGGTTTACAAATTGTTTTAAAATTGCTTAATTGAAAAATGATAGGTTAGTTGAGAGAACCTGTTCTTCCAGTAAATTTCTCCACTATTAATGATTTTAAAATAAGCTAAAGATTTTAAAGCTGGGTTAATTTTTACTCAGCCTAATACAGTAAAAATTATTTATATTATCCTGCATCCACAAAAAGTACGTATTATTGCTGTTAGACCTATTTAATTAGTTTATTGTACGTTTCGATTGCTAGCTTGTTGTGAGATTCATGTATTTAATAACAAATGTGGCATCAATATTATATATTAGCTTCATTTATGAGTAAAATAACATTGAATTATTCAAAATTCTTTGATTTTATGCACCATGCATCCATTTGTAGTAAATACATGCACGGTCTTTAAATAAATAAGTTTATTTTTTTTTGACGTGTTGGTACTGTAAAATAAATTTTTCAGATTTCCACTCATATGCTTCATTTAAATGTATTCAATAACCATTTTGATCACAGAAAAGAAAAATATATGCTACATCAATTTTGAAAACATGTTTGACGAGTTAAACTTCATGAATCTACATTTAAGTTTAGAATCCGGACGTACGACATTATCCGTCACCGTATATCCGTGTATTGTTCACGTATTCTTCTGACATCCTTTGTTTTAATGGGAAAGAGAATCTTTCGATTCAAGTGTTCTTATATCAGTCATAATTAGTTTTGAATTGTAAACTAAACCATGCATTGTAAATAAATATGTAGAATTATTAAATATACGACTATATTTCTCACTGCATTTCCTAGTGGAAAATTAATTTTCTGATCTTGATATGATGGTGTTCTATTTTCTGTACAAGTTCTTCAATCATTTCTATTTATACTCTGGTTCGTGAATTTTGAACTGTAGTACTAGTGGGCATGATTCTGTGCATTTTCTTTTCAGTTAAGGATAATAGTGTTAGAAAAATTTTGTATAACAAAGATTTTTTAAATTATTTTCATTCTAAGTTTGATAAAATTAGGTTCAAATGCCCTATTTAGTTACTTTCAAGTACTATTTCTATAAACCTTTATGCTTTTTTTGCTTTGAAACTGACTATTCAGCAATAATATTGAATTATCAAGGTGACTAATTGAGTAAGGTTTTCGAAGTACTGATGAGGGCTAGAGTGAATCCATTTCGGTAAATGAGTTCCAAGTTGTGGCTACCAAGCTAGCAATGTACAAATCAAATTTACAAATCAATCCAGAATTTCTATGTGGTTACTGATTTGAGGGCATAATTTTATTAAATATCCTTTCTTGTCTATTGTTCCCTTGATCTTGTCTGCTTAAAATTTTATAGGAAATATGTTTGATAAACTGAATGCAATGATTGTATTTGTGATAATAAGATGCTTTGACAAATATTTTAAAATCTAGTATCAATAAATGAGACTTGTAGTGCCCTGAAAAAAATCTTTAAAATATTTAAGTCAAAGTGATCCAGGCCCAATTGAGAATTTTTTTAAAACTTAAGTTAGGTAAGAGCTAGTTTAATCTAAATGGTTAGGGCCTTTAAAAGTTGCTACTAATAAGATTGTACGATTTGTAAGGCATAGTTTAAGTTAAATTTTACTTTAGAATCTCCTATGTCAAAAATTTTAGTAAAACTTGGAATTTCTCTTTGCAATAGTACTGTAGAAATAGTAATTAATAGATATTAATTATATTAATTAAGGTTAAATTTGGCTGGCTAGGTTAAACTCTCCAATTGTCACTGATAAACATTGCTTTAAAATTAAAAATTATAAATATCTCGTATTATATTCATTTGCAATAGTTTTTATATTCAGATTCATATTAAATAAGTAAAAGTTCAATAGAAATATTACATGCAATACATTTCTGACATGGGAAATCTAATGTAGCTTATCCAATTAAAATTGGCTTAGTTTAAGAGAAAAATGAAACATACTTCATGGAATAGTCAGCAGAAGGTCAACTTGTAACTCTATTCTAACATCTAGCAATGCACTTTTTTGTGAATGCAAAAGCAAAAGAGAATAATAGCACTAGGACATTTCAAACAATAGTAAACCTTATTTACTTCTTAATAACTTTTTGACCCATGTCAACATAATATATCAATTCATTGAAGATAACAAACACTTTTTGGAATAAACACATTCAAAATAGAAAAAAAATTACAAGCACAGAAGCAAAATGATTGATTTGATGTTATGAGTGTGTTGACATTCTGTATTTTGTTCAGAAATGACTCTAATTTGCAGATATTTCAACAATCTAGGAAGTAAATGCTTTTATTTGCATCCTCAGCAGAAAACTTTTAGGTTATCTAAACTTTAAAGTTTTTTGTACTTCTATCTTTCATGCCCACTGTGCTTCTTTCCATTCTCATCATTTTTTTTATGATTATTTTCAGCATTTCTTTTGCTATTTCTCAGCTTGCTATTTCTATGTGGGAGCACACCTGTGCAAGGACTGTGCATTCTCCAAAGTCTATCCTACATGGCTCCTTCTTGAGATCACATTCCATAAGGCTTGGATCATTTAAACTAACAAAGGCTTAAAGAATCATTTAAACTAATGAATGATCTATTTTGCTGCTTTTAATATATGATAAACTAAAGGTTGTATCCTATAGTGGCTTTAATTGAGATTTCATTATATCATTTGTATGATGTTTGCTAAATTATAATGCAGTTCATTGGGATGCAATGAAGCCTCCCAAATGAGATTGAAATGAAAATTTAGAAGTCAATAAAAGCCCAATTGCAAACATAACAAACATCAAAATATAATATGGATGCCTACAAATTTATATTCATGCAGCCAAGTGATATATTTTATGCAGCAAGGTAGTTCCTCATTTTATATCAATTCTGTGATAGAATTTGAAAATCTGAAGAATTTTATTAAGGATGAAATGGTTATAGACCAATATCAGAAATCTTGAGATTTCCATGTACCAGTTATCCAACAGGAATATAATTTTATCAAATTTTAAATGCAGTAACATTCTTTATGAGCTATTAAGATGTATTGGTGTAAGGCTTCAAATCTATAAACCTGCAACTGAGTGTGATGTTGAATCCTGTTTTCAAAAATTATTTTAAATCTCAAGCAAAGCTATATCATAAATCTCAGCCAAAGTTGCTAATAAGAGTAATAATCTCAAAAATCCTATGAATAATGATACTTAAACTGTAACCTTTGTATACCTTTGTACTTTTCTGAGATTCTAATACTTTTTTATGTCTTGTAGATCACAACTTGATGCCATACTCCATTACCTCACAAGAAAATTCAAGTTGTTGCTCTCAGCTGTTGTTCAAACTGTTTTGATTGTCAAGCATGGTATTGAGGTAGCTGCATAATTTTTGTCTTCTTATTGATAGATCCCCTAAAGTAGAATACTATGCACAATTTTGTGACATTTCATTGTTATAAGCTCATTGACCAATTAAATGTAGCAGTTTTGAAATGGTAGCACTTGGGTTATGTGATGAAAATTGCTTCATTCATGATTTAATCCCTGAAATTTTCCTTTTCAGATATTTGATTCATTCTTTTGTGTTAGAATTTATTCAAATAGCTATTCAAGTAACCAAAAGACTTGAATATAATTATGGAAAATCAAGCAAAACCTGTTCAGAATGGAAATGATGAGCTGGAAGTGACTATGAAGGAACAGACTAGTGCTGACTGTCCCATCAGTGGTGGTAATGAAACCACAAATGTGCGTGTATTAGCTGTGAGTAATACCAAGGCCTATGACTGGACAGAAGTGGACTGCATCAGCCACTGTTCTAGTGACTGGAGCGATAAGAAGAGTAGCTCAGACTCATTGGACTGGAATGCTCGTCGCAATGCCGAAGAAGAGAAAAAGGAAGAAAATAGCTTTGGAGGTCCCAGAAGATGGCACAATAAATATAAACTAAGCAATGACAGTGGTGTTGCCATCAGTAGTGTCAGCAGTATTGGTAAAAAAAGTGGTGGCAGTGCAAATGGTAGTGCTGACAATATTTGTTGCAACAATGGCATAGCTGCTTCTCATTCTAACAACAGCCTCAATGAATCTTGGGACAAGAGTTCAGATTGTCTCAGTGGTAATCGTAGCTCAGAGAGCATTAGCATGTTTGGCAATAATGTTGATAATAGCGTTGAAAGCAGTTCAAGTTTGATGAACAGCATTGACAGTATTGGTGTGAACAAAAGTTTTGATAGTTTGAGTTTAAATGACCACTCTCAACATGTTGATGGACAAATGAATAATAGTGGCTGTAATAAGCACTCTTCAACTATATTTAAAAAACACTCAGAAGCAAAATTGAAAAAAAGTGATAAAACATCCAAAGGTGTGAGTTTTTACAAGAAGTTGAAGGCTAAGTGTAGACCTGATTCTAAATTACGCGAGTGGAAAAGTCGTACAAATGTTTCCTGTGATATTGAGTGGAGTGAGTTTAACAGAACTGATGATCCACCTAAAAGTGACTGTGTGTACCTTAATTCAAGTTGTGAAGTTTTAGACCGTCTGAGTTTGCACAAAGATTGTGCATGCCATATGCGCTACTGCGATTGTGACAATTCATCCAGATCATCTGATAATATTAACCCAAGTGATAATAATAAATTTCATCCAAAGAACAAGGTCAAAGCATCTTGTGATTGTAATACAGCAGGCTTGGATTCTCATGATTGTGTGGACAATATGGCTGAAAAGGCTCAAGGCAGCAATGATCTTGTGAAGAGCCTAGATTCCTGTGCGAGTTATTGTAGGAGTGGAAGTTGTGGATCTCAGACTCCAATTACACCAAAGTCATCTCGACACAGTCTTTTTTCTAACAGTACTCCTAATTCTTTATCTATGACTCCTAAATCTCTATCTTCAACTTCTGATTCTCTCTTGGACACACCAGATGGTGTGAGCAATTCATTGAATGGGAGCTCTTTCTTATCATTCAATAATACACCTACAACTATGCCTACTTACTTCCAGCAGAGTGGATCTACTCAGGTTCATCCACAGAACTTGTGTTTAACTTCTGCTGCCAGCCTCAATCCTGTGTTAACGTCCTCCAACTCGTTTCTTTATTCTGCTCCTCCATCTGATTCTCTTCAGCAAACACCATGCACTTCTATGCAGCATGGGAACTCTACCAATTCTAACAGTTCTCAAAACTGTAATTTAAGTGGTACGGATTCCTTTTCTGGACCTCCTAATCCTCTTGCAAACCCATCAAATTCTATAAATAATCTCATGAGCTCACTTTCACGTCCACCTCCTATGTTTTGTCAGACTGGTTTGTGTTATACACAACCTGAGTCATTTTTTGACTCTCAGAATGCAGATTGCACAAGCATTCAAGTGACTCATGGCAACAGTCGCTTTTATTCCCTAAGTACTAATCCCTTCAGCACACCTTCTGGGTCCTGTGATCCATTCTCCTCTGTCAGAGACATTCCACCTGATGGAGAGGATGCTAGTGGTGAGTTCTGTGAACTTAATGATTTGCAAGCAACTAATGATGCTTGCTTTACAACTGCAAGTATCTAATATTGATATCTTAATTTTCAATTTTTTTCTGTTGTGGATGGGTGGCACCCCAGTGTGGCCAAGGCATAAAGGCCCAAACATTGTCAAGATGTAAAATCACTTTTGATGAAATTTGATGCATTGATGTTCAGTTTTGTATGTGTAAATTTATATTGGTATAGTAAAAAAGTTTTTTTTTCCAGGTGAGGGTGATGGGAGTTTGGAGAGCTCCCCTGGAGGTAGCACAAACAACACCAACTCAAAGAGTTATGATTATCTGCTCAAGTTTTTACTGGTTGGTGACAGTGATGTTGGCAAGCACGAGATTCTGGCTGGGCTGGAGGATGGTGCATCTGAGAGTCCCTACTGTGTCGGCAGTGGTGAGTAGTTTGAATTCTTTTCTATTTTGTGGAAATAGAAGCAAATGTGAGTCATTTATCTAAAGTTAACTCATCACAACTCAATTTTTCAAATAAATGTCAACCACACTCAATTCTGGAGATTAGCATAAAACTTTGAACTTTTCATTACATTTTTAATTGGTCTTTCATCTAAAAAATCATTTGCTTAAACTCTTATCAAGTTTTACAATATGTTTTCTTATTTTATTTTGAATGGAGTTTCAACTGATGATAAGAATGTAAATTCTTTCCTATAGAGTTAACATTTATCTTTTATATCCTGAATTTTTTTTTAGCAGTAAGCTATGGCAACTGTTTTTGTTTGATGTTTTCATGTTTAAAAGAGAATAGCTTGAATGCATTAACTGTGAGCAATATTTTATACAGTACATTTTTTATATGTTTTAAAGTAGATTCAAGCTTGGAAAATTATTGTTCTAGTAATGTATAATTTAAATCCAATTGCAACTTTGGAGTCACATGAGGACATGCAGGGTGGAAAACTGCCACCAGTGGTTGAGACAGTTATTGAAAGTGGAAGACAACAAAAAGAAGACTCCACCTAGAAATGACTGTTAAATTTTCTGGTTTATATGAGAGGTATCATTCATTACATATATTGAATAGGCAATGCAGGGATTGCAGCTGAATTGTACTTCAAGCAACTGTACTGGCTTTATTGAGCTACTGCTATGAAGCATCTAGCATATGTTGGATTGAAAAGGTTATTCTTCCTCAAGGTAAGACTTTTTACATTTGGTGAGTAATTCAATGTCAGACTCAGGATTTTGGCTAGGGTATTGTTCCACCTGTTTTCCATCTTTTCTTCAGTCCAGACCATTACCTCAAAGGAGAATCTTTGATTTATTTTATGTAAGGTAAGAAAAAAGATATAAAATTTCTTGGCTAAAAAAATACTTCATACAAATTTTGGTCAAAAACTTGTGGATATGTTTACAAACTGTTCTAAAAGATGAAGCATATTTGTAAAAAACTGAAGCAAATTATACATTTACTTGACCCTAAAGATTGAGTTGAAATTGAAGAAAACTTGGGTTATTATTTCACTTATGAGGCCCCTCAGGGGGCATAGGATAGGCCATAGGCATAGAGGTAGGTTAGTTAGGTTTGTCTATCCTATGCTATGGGGACTAGCGCCCCCAGGGGAGCACCGCTAGGCTACCTCAGCTTTAGATAGGCCTTCGGGACTTCTATCTTTCGTGCCCACTTTGCTTCCTTCCGTTTTCATTCCTTCTTCGCTATTTCTTATTTGTCTTTTCTTCCTCTTCCTTCTTAACTTGCTGTTTCTATGCGCAGGGGATCTTGTGTGGGAACACACCCTGTGCATAGATTCCCCGTTCTCCTAAGTCCATACTAAATGGTCCCTACTCTTTCGATGCGGTATAGCCCTCGAGGCCGGTGCATTGCGTCTAACCCCAATAATAATAATAATTCACTTATGAGGATCTGTATTGCAAATCTATTTTACTATTAAGTTCAGAAAACTATTCACATTTTATGCATGCAAGTGCTGAGGATTTTTTAAATCCGCTATGAATGAATTTGTTACTAGAATGTACAAAAATAAATATAGTTGATCAGGCAAAAGTTTTGATAAAGTAAACCTTGTTTATAGTCTAATTATTTTCATGTTTATGTTTAAAATAAATCATAAAGTTTCTCTTTGCTGAAATTTGAAAAAGCTTGTTGAAGAATACTTATTAGAATTGTAATACTGTTGTATTCACCCAAAACCTAAATGAAGAATAATTTTTTTTTCTTTTTATAATGTTTTTTTAAATACAGTCTGTGAAGAATTATTTACTCCTTGAATTACAAAATTTCTGAGTAATTTGAATTAAAATTTAAATTTATGCCTTAATTTTTTTTAAATTTGAATTTCTTAGATTGTATGATTAATGAAGATATTAAGTAGGTAAGTTTAAATGCATGTGCTAATGATTTTATGATAATTAAATTAGCTTTAAAGTGCTTTACTCCTCAAATCAAATTAAAAATTTCAAAGTTCTGATATTCATATGTATTTATGATGTTGATTAATTAATCGCTCATTCATGATGTAATATATTTTTGTGATATTCATGATAACATTTTTCTGTGAAAACTGTTACTGTACCCTCTAATGATCCAATACACTTTCAGTTTGTACCTTAAACTATTCTTCAGAACCTTTGAGGTACCAACTTTGTCATTGTTTTGTATTTATCAGTGAATAATTGTGAATTTTAAAGCACAGTGATTGTAGAACTTTATCAAACAAGTGAATTACTTTTAAATGCAACATCTCGAACAAATTGTTGTAGTTGCATTTGAGTTTAAGTATTAAGAGCTGTGTTGTCATTGCAGGTCACAAGACAACGGTGATCTTGCTGGATGGAAAGCGCGTGAAGTTGCAGTTGTGGGACACATCGGGTCAGGGTCGCTTCTGCACCATCATTCGCAGCTACTCGCGTGGTGCACAGGGAATACTGCTCGTCTATGACATCACCAACAAGTGGTCTTTTGAAGGCCTCGATCGCTGGATGCAAGAGATTCAGGAGGTGATTACTTTATCCTGCTCAAATTCCTCACAATTGAAAGATTTGATGTTTTGTCCTTGTCGTGTATTTATGGAGTGTGATAGTATGCTCATGGATAGGTAATGTCAGCAGTAAATAGGGGAAAATTTTGTCAAGTAAATATATCATTAATCATATTACACAGTTAAGTTCATTTTATGCCTCTCATAGACTCTAAATTATTACTGAAATCTTTGGAATGAAAATTTTCCGCGCGAAAATAAATTGGTTTCAAACTCTTTTCTGTTAAAATCTTCAATTTTGTATCAATTGTGCATCAACTGGAATGAAAATATGATCAAATTTACTATGTTGTGTATTTACTGGACAGTTTGCTTAATTTATATTCTGAAAAATATTCCCCTTCATCCCTATTAATGAATACGTTCTTTCTTAGCCATAAGTTTTGTACTGAAGTGTAAAATATTGTTGTCAGTTTGCTTGTTGTAAGCTGCCATCACTTCAGAAAATTGACGGTATTGTTAAAATCGGCAGCCTGTGCCAAGCTTCTGAGCAAGATAATATTATGTTAACCACTGACTCAAAAATGTATCAGTCATCACCAAACTTTGGAAGCTGCTTTCATATAATGTTTTAACTCTTATGTAAGAGTTTACATCAATCAGTTCAGTAATAACTAAAATCTTTAAAATGTATTTGATTTAGTTGAATTGTAACTGTGCCTTAATTTTGTGCGCTGACTAAAAAGTCCATAAAAACAAGATTTTCAAAATTTTGAACTTTACTACGGATGCTGATAAGGTATGAACATTCTAAGAATTTTAGTACCATTTTTTTTTAATGCAATTTAGGGAAACTTATCAATGATTAATGTACTCTCCATGTGCTTCAACAAGAGCCAGGAGACGTCTCGAAGACATTCTTGCTTGTAGAGTGAGGGCTCCTGTTATTTCCCGTTTTACTCTGGGTAAATCACGTGTAGCCAGTGTCCAACATTTTCCCTTTTCTTTCCTCACGGCCCCAATTGGCTTCAGGATTACCGAGATACTTCTTCACAGTACAGACATCAAAGCATGCACTAGCAGATATTTCTCTCACACATCAAAATTTCTGCCAAATTTTATTGTTCAGAACTGAGTGATTCAATTTTTTGGACGATAAAAGACTTATGCATAAAAGCGTGGCATGGGCTGTATATTTGGTCTCATATTCACTAAAGAAAGTAAGAATTGAAGCCCCTACTTCATCTAGTGTAGGCGAGAATGATCAAGTGTTTTGATTTGATACCGTGTTAGTGATGTTTTTCAGGAAATCTTTTGATTATTAGTTCAATATCCTAATTACGTTATTGTTAATATATAAACATATTACAATGGTGGCTATGTGCTGTGCAGCACGCGCCTGGTGTTCCCAAGGTGTTGATTGGCAACCGCCTGCACCTGGCCTTCAAGAGGCAAGTAGGCCAGATGCAAGCGGAGCAGTACGCAGCCAAGAACAGGATGGGTCTCTTCGAGGTGAGCGCAACTCGAGCTACTGAAATGCCACTAATTACGTAAAATGAAATCATTTTTCTTTGTCAAACCTAGTACAGTAGTAGTTATGATACCTGTGTAATAACTAGAAAAGTTAATTTTTTGTTTCTCACACCTAGTATTTGGTATGATAACCGTCTAATCTTTAGAAATGTTCGTTTTTATTTCTCTAATCTAGTGTTTCAACAGTCTTGTAAGCTTATTATGCTCTACACAGCCATATTTCATTGGACAAAATCTGGGCTGTCACTCTGTGTAGATAAAGTGGTGACGTCAGTGCACGTGATCCGAGAAATAAATACCATGCAGCTCTGTGTGAACCCGTACTCGGGGTGGGGTAGGGGGTGAGGTGATTGAGATGGAGTTCGTTCCTGTTGGAATTTGATCAGGATCTCTGCTGCTACTTAATTGCGGTGATGTTTCTGCTAACCTCATACAAACTCAGAATCTCTTATTTAGTGGTAGGTAACTTCGATAACGCAAGACTCGACAGCTTTTGACCAAGTTGAGAAAAACTGTAGGGAGATAAAAGGATAATATGGTTTAAAAAGAATATCATTCAAACGATGTGCAAATGATGAATGTGTTCATTCATTTTGTCAAGAAAGTGAACTACATTCAATTTTACAGTCTCGTCAAAGAGATGTTTTATCATTTCGATGAAACTTGAGAAGTTATTAAATTTTTCCTACTAGTTTGCATTCCGAAGTTTAGCAATAATTTTCTTCCTCAATTTGCTTCAATTACTCCGTGAAATTATTTGTATGGTGTATTGCTCTGTTCATAATAACTAGCTGAACCTGTGTAAATTTCAAAGAGGTATTTTTAAACATAAGCATATCTAGAGGAAATTGGAATTTAAAAACTCACGAGTTTATTTTATTTTTTTAAATATTTCACGGGCAAAAATATGTACAGCTGAGCTCAGTTAGCCGAAATCTGTAGCCATGATACCCCACTCCTAGCTCGAATTTCCAGTTCATTGCAAAGGCCGCTAATTTTCCCCCATCAAATTACTAGAAGAGTGTAACACGCAAAAGAACAACTGTATTAATATCATTGATTTTCAACAGGTTTCTCCGCTGTGCGACTTTAACATCGTTGAGAGTTTCACGGAGCTCTCACGCTTGGCCCTGAAGAGGAACGGTATGGAGAGGCTGTGGCGCGCCAGCAAGGGTAAGGGTCCTGCTCTGTGACTTCTGCGAGTCCATGGGTACTCTATGTACTGCACTCTAATATCCAGCATAATATTTGTTGATTCTTGGCTCTGATAGCCAATCATCTGCCGCATTCATTATCGCACAAGACAT
This sequence comes from Orchestia grillus, assembly GCA_014899125.1. NCBI lineage: Eukaryota > Metazoa > Arthropoda > Malacostraca > Amphipoda > Talitridae > Orchestia > Orchestia grillus. The sequence continues at coordinate 12,315 of VOMN01081188.1, forward strand.
ATTGAGACACGCGATGAACTTGTCTAAAAAATGGAGATGATCCGAATGTGGATTTTGCAAGATCGGCGGATGCGGATAATGAATTTCAATATCCGCTGATGTGGCTGACCTATTTTCTTCTTGTTTTGAGCTATGGAAAATAAGTTTCAGCCACAGATGATGGAAGAAAAAAGTTAGAATGTCTAAAGAAATGATTTCTTCAATGGATGTAGCTCATGAAGGAAGTAGTTTAGTAATTTAGTGAGCTCACGAGTGAAATTATGCAATGAAAAATTGTTACAAAAATAACTTAAATTTAGAAAATAATAGTAGTGAGTGATTTTACAATCTGTATTACCAGGATGCGGGACGAGGACGCATCTCAAATGCACCCCCACCAGCCTCTTTCCCCAGCCACCGTCCATTCTGAAAAGGCTGCTACTTACTAATATTTAATACTTGTATTCAGATGACCTGAACCACACTGCGTGACTGCAGGACCACAGCTAATGTGACACTGTGACAACTGACAACGCTCCCTCAGAGAGCATTGCATGTTCACTCTAGTTGCGCCGAGTCTGTTTCTTGCACAAGCACACATCAGTTACCAACTGTATCCTGTGATTCATACAAGCACTCCAATAATATTTATTAAACACAGTATAAAGTTTTGTTGATTGGTTTCCAATTATCTCCGAAATCAAAAAGAAATATGTCGTCATGCTATAATAATGCATTACCTACAACATCCGCATTTCATCTGCATTAAAAAGTGTGGATGCGGTTCTGAAAAACTATACGGACATCTGTACCACCTCTAGTAAAAATGTCAACAATCTGAAAATATAGTGTTTTGTTGGGGGTTTTGCGATTTTTGCATAAATGAAGAGCAGCAGAATTAAACCTTGAATAACTCAAGAAATTGCAGAACATCTGGTGCAACGTTCTTACGATCTTGTATCCAGACTTCCTTTCCATGATGCTTCTTGACAAATTTGTTGTCGAGCAAGAAGAATGTGTTTCCCGTGTATTCATTTGTGTTACTGTTTGTTTTGCCTTAGGATATTTGTCGATTTGCCAAATAACTTTTCTATAAATCTAAATGCTACTCTCCTCTATGAATTATTTTTGGGAAAACATAAAGCAAAAAGAAAACGAGGAGCCGCTCAACCCAATTATTTACCTAAGGACTCGAGCTTCCTGATCCGGTACGCTTGACTTTCGTACACGGACGCTATTAATAGAATAAATTTCATTCATGGCTCACTTCACCTAATTTGAACTGCAGTAAAACACGTGCACGCTTGCATTCAAGAATGCTGTGCACTGTATCAATTCTATGGTCAGTTGTAAGTGATTTGGGCTATGCGGTGACGGTGTATTTAGTATACGCACTGCTTTGTTTCCGCTAGATAGAAGAAGCTTTCTCGTTTTTAGAGTTGGAGGTCTGTGATGGGAGAATTCAAATTGGGTCTGTTTATCCCTCTCTGTTTAACGAGTGATGAGCTGAGCGCGACGCTCGTATGCACCATCGAGAGATCAAACTGGGAATCAACTTACGCCGAGGTATTTCTCACACCACTGAAAAATCAGCTTATTTTTTGTTATTTTTGTGGCAGTGCTGTCGCTGCAAGAGCTGTGCTGTCGCACCATCGTGGCCGCGACGTCCGTTTACGGCATCGAGCGGCTACCGCTGCCGCCCGGCCTGCGCTCCACGCTCAAGAGCTACACCATTCAGAACCACGCGACGAGGCTGAGACAGGTATTTTCTGCCCCGTCTTTACATATAATCAGATGTCTGGTGACCATTTTATGCTCTGCAACCGCTTTGCTCCAATGTAGCACGCAATTCAACACGTAAGGTTACGTAATGCCTTTTTGTGACGTAATATTCTTGTTTTGGCTTTTGCAAAGTTTTATTATGTTCACAACAGCGAAAAAAGCCGCTTGCAAGCTTATCGTATATACTGACTGGAATTGTAGCAAAAAGGAAAATTAATGTGTCGACCTAAAAGGAAATTCTTAACATTGAAAAATCTATTATACTAAGGAATGAGCATATCAAAAACATTAAAATCAAGGCGATTGTAATGGGAACAGATTGTGCCGTTCAAATAAGATTACTTTAATGGCCAAAATCTATGTAATGGCCAAAATTACAATTGGCTTAACTTTAATGCTCTTGATAAGACCATTTCTTTATATTACAGTTTTTCTAATTTATTTTGTTCCAGATATTGAGAATAACCATTATAGTCGAAACTCTCATTTTCTTTCTTTGAGAAGGCTGCATGCACGGCAATTGCAATAAATTTTGGTTCGCTCCTCAATTTACATACGGGTATAACTGGGCTCTAACGCTGCCATCCTGAGTCTCCGTCGGCTCTATTTCGTTCCAGCGGTCCTAATGAAGCTCATATACCTCAGAAAGCATTGACTCCTTGGGATAAACCATTGATGAGACATCAAATCATCATGTAATATTAAGGAGAGACAAAACATCAACGTACGGCAATGAGGCTTCCATTGAAGCTGTTTACAAAAGATCCACAACAAACTTTTTGACGTAGAGGGGTCAACCGCCACTATAACAGAAAAGAGCTCAACTTCCTTTCCAATTCTGACTTGTGGAAATCAGGTGCCAGAGACTCCATTTTTTACATATTTTCTCTGTTTTCGTAATGACGCGATAGAATAGGAAATCTTTTCTAGCTACCTACCGTCTTGTGACTATCCCAGTCTAGATAGGTGTCAGAACCTACCCTAAATCAAAGTCGTACTTCTAATTCAACCAAAGATTCTAACGTCACGTATCGTGGTGGAGCATGTTTGCTCTTCCCATAAATATTTGAAGATATAATCATGAAAATACTTTGCAGGTACTATTAATGAAACTTGGAGACGCTTCAAACTTACACCTCGACTCATTTGTACAAATGGCTTTAAAAATAGTGTGATTTTAGCGTAAAAAAAATATTGGGCGGATGTGACTTGGCAGAGCGAAGCTTAAAAGTCCCACCGTAATGCACCGTTTTATTCTTACAGGGCATCCCTGTGACGGACAAACACAAGAAGAAACACTTGACCCTGCCAGGCGACTGCGGCAACAACAGCAGCGGAACTTCCTGTGTGAACACCTCGACTTGCATTTTGCAGTGACTATTCCGCTTTTCTCTCTCTTTCTTTCAGTCATTTCTGCTCCGGAGGGGAAGCAATACGTGAATGAGGTTGGCCCTTATTATGAGAACATGAGCGTTGAGTGTTTCCCAGAGGCATCTAAAACCAATCGCCGAGTCAATTATGCTGGTTTGCATCGTTTTTACTTTTTTGTTCCAGGATAGTGTTGACGTTCGAATTCGCATATTTCGCCCGACTTTCTCCGTTCGTTGTTCGCATGAGCCACTATCATCTCTCAGATGTACTCGTCTTGAGTGCAAAATAATATCAATGTGTTTGATAAAAGTAGAATCCCTTCAATATATAGCATATTTTACAGATATCAGCAGCCCCGAAGTCCTCTGGTAGCATGTGCCTGTATGGTTTTTACCCTTGCAGGTGGGTAGAACAAACAGTGTTGTGTAATAACTATTGTCCCTCCTGTAACTCATCTCTTTAAATGCTTGGTAATACGCTGTGCCAGATTAAACCTTCCACTCGATGTTGTTTAGTCTCGGTCATCATGGGGAACTCAAGGCTACGTGCTATGATTTTTAAATGTGCGAGCTGACTTGTCACGAAAAACAGTTCTTAAGCGTTTCGCGGAGAAAAGAGTAGAAATGAAATGGAGAGTAGTAACGTAACTCTCACTGTCCATTTTGTGACTTTTTTTGCTCAGTCCATGACAATGCAGCGTTGTTGCGCGTGCTGGCCGCTTAAATGTAAGTATTTCTGTGTACCTTTTGCACTTTTTCTACCGAAGTTACGGAAAGCCCAGGAGAGCTGTTCAGAATGCCTGTGCATTTGACATGTAGTTGTTTTTAAGTCATGTGTATAATTATAGGCGCTTATATTTTTCATTTTTTTGTAGCCTGGGATGATTCAAAATTTTTTGGTTGAAATTTTTTAGTTTACCGTTGTAAAGAAATGTTTTCTAATCATTTTATCGTAGATAGTTAATTGTAAAGTATTATTAGTAATTCAGTTTATATGATTATAAAGGAAGATATTTCCTGGGTAGCATCATTTTTTCACAAGTGTTTTTGAATTTATACTGAATTTATTTAGTCCTTTCGGGAATTGTGCAGCCGGATTCGGTTGTCATGAACATCCTTCGCACTTGGCGCTTTCTGAAAGTCGCGTGAGCAAGCAAGGTTCTGCAGCACTGGTTGTGAGAATGATTCTATTGTGGGTTTAGGTAGGAGAAACTTTAAGTTTCTTACGTTATTATTGTGGCGATGAGGATGCTGGTGTGTCGTTTCGTTGACCTCTTCGATTGTAATCTGTTGCGTACCCGCCGTTTTCGGCCGCGCGTGGATATGGAGCCGGCATATTTTACTTGTTCCGAGCCGGAGTCGAGCGCTTCGGGCCGTCACTAATTTCTGCAAGTTTTTCTCCAAACAAGAAAAAGTGCAGCCGGAGCTAAAATTAGCAAGGCGTAACTCCGCGGCTAAAGTTCTGAAAACCCATGGCTCCAGAGCCAGAAATTTATTTCTGGCTCTATATCCCTGGTTTCCTGCGCGAGCGGATGTATGAAGGTAATACCTAGTATGAGTCCAGTGTACACACTCCTTAATGAAAGTTTCCACACTCCTAAATGAATAAAACTATGGAATTATGTTTCTCATTTCTTTATCTTCACTGTAACTAGACAATTAAATATGCGTACCGTTCGTCAGATACTTGAGGCAAATATGAGAAGCATCCCCCGATATTCTGGCTGACTATCGAATTACGTTCCGCTAGCTGCTTTCGCACGTACAACAACAGTCAGATGTTCTTTTCACTCGTCTTGAATCCGGCCGATTCACTCTAATGGTCTCAAGAATACCTACCTTAGAATAGTTAAAAACTCGTTAAATATAGACCTCGATTTACGGGAAAATTTTCCCCTTCATTGGAAACCTTATTTCATCGCAAAAATTTCTCTACCCAGAAGTTCCAATCGTAAGTGGTACTATGTGAACTAGTAAATTACGCCAGCAGGGCATAGAAGCTGTAGTAAAGAAAAGTTCCGATAAAATAATATCTGCGCAGTCAATAAAAAGTCCTCGAAATGAAGCGTTAACCGTATCTAATTTAGTCAACCAATGTCTAGGTTTAGAAAATCAGAGGTACAAATACTGTGGTTATGCCTAAAAACACAAATAACGGTCATGATCAAGATCATAATCGATATCGCTTTCACGGTTATAGCGAGTGTCTGTTTATACAAGGCAGTTAATTACTATGGCCAGTAAGGAAACTAGGTAACAGCCCAGAGAAAATACGCGTAAAAAAGTTATAAAATAAACATTTAATATACTGTAAGAAAGGGGCCTCAAGTGATCCGATAAAACAATTGCAAATATTCGAATCCTCTTAGCAATGGAAGCTCTCAGCTTTTTCTCGCAAAATTTCTACTAGTGTTTAATTGATAGATGACAACATGAGAAAAACAAACAAAATTCTATATCAACTGCCTAAACTGTAAATTAAGAACTAGCAAAGAACCAATGTACATCGAAATGCATACTATTTTTATGTTGATACTGTAGAATTCTGCTCAACGTTTACGTTTAAAATTTACGATTGCAAACCTGAATGAGGTACCCCGTAATTCAATAGCAGTGCACCGCCTACAAGGTCGGTATTGGTTATTTGCGAGCATCAGAAATTGGCTCAGGGTACTTTCATCGTGCCGAAACATTCTCATATCAGAGGTTTATATTCCTCCATAAAGTGACTCACGACCGCCTAGGACCGTAAACACAAGTAAGCCGTCTCTGCTGTCGCGGAGATTTCCCAACACCCGACGCCTCCTCTGCACTGCCAGAAATTCAACATGCCTCCTATATAAGTGCATAGGAAAAAATTACCTGCGATCATACCAAAAATGAAAGCTATTAGACTCGCACAATCTTTTAAGGTGATTAAACTAAACTTGCTTGAATTGATCTCATAGTGCGGGCACAGTTTGTGGACGATCTTCTCGACATCTAACTTGTCGTTCTAGGTGGTCCCACAAACTTTCTATTGTTTTCATGGATGGAGACTAGGCTAGCCAATTTATATACCTGACATCCTGAATGGCTACACACCAATGAATGACATTTCTAGCTAGATGCACCCGGCAGCTGTTATCCTGAAACACAGACAAAGCAACATGACTTCCTTCATTCAGATATAATGCAAATAGCCAAACTTAGCTACCTAGCAGCTCAATGTAGCCATGCTGATTCAGTTTGATAGATACCTCAACTAAATGACTCACCTCTGTGCAATTGAAATAGCCCCAGAAAATGACAGACCCTCCTCCTTCTCCATGACAGATCCTTTAAAAACAATAAGCGACTAGCATGTTATCCGGGGAGCTAACTATAAACAATAACAGTGCTCACAAAAGCAGTTTTGGATCATTCAGTTGTCAACTTGAGTCGCTGAAGAAGAGTTTAAGCGCGTTGTCATAGGCAGCCTTGGCGATGACCTGGGGATCCTCCCCTCGAGCTCCAGCTAGCACCTCCAACACTTGCCTGTTGTGGATTAAGAGACGAATTAAATTACGGAAGGTTTACTATGTTTACCGTACCGTGGTACTTGAAATAAGGCAACCGGCAGAAAATTAAAAGGAAAGGAAATAGAAAAACATATCATTTCGAGTACACAGGAGTAGGCTTACGTCAGCCATTTTTTGAGGATAGAAAGAAAAAAAATGTAACAGATTTAGAAATATACCTATTATTATTCTCAAGTATAGCAGATTTAAAGATGGAAGGACACGAAGAACATCGCCAGGAGACCTTAAAAAAAACACCTGTACTGGCGAGATCAGATATCATCAATAAGCCTTTACTTTAACCTCACTTTAGATTAAAATCTTTAAAATTAAACATCACCAACACCAACAAAGAACTTGGGAGTAGAAATTCACTGAATGACATTAGTTTCGTACAAACTGCGGAATTAAAATCTGTCCAACTTCACGTTCCAAATTGTTATAAAATTGAGAGTAGCGACGTATACGCATGACAACAGAAATACAACAATGTCTCAGCAATTGATATCCTGTGCAGAATATTAATGTGAAAGCCATACCATTTCCAGGTTCATTTTCGTGAAATGAAGTTCAAGCTATCAAAATTGAAAATCAATTTTCGTCCATCTGAAAAATAAGTTCCTAAAATAAAAAATTAATTTCCTCTGATGAAAGTTAAGTTTCTTCAATTGCATTCCAAGTTTCACAGAGTGAAAATCAAATTCATCTAAATGAAAATCATGTTCCTCAAAGTTCAAAATATTTGGCACTACTAATTTTAACTCAATTTCAATACTCATGCTTACTGCGTGCGAGTCCAATAGGTGAGTCAGTAATATAATCAAGACTATAAAATGAAACTAAATTTATAAATATGCACAACAAAGATATATACTAACATATGCACTATTTGTGGTTAAACATACATAAAATTTGAGTACACACTGACGATACACAGCTATAAATATCAAGGATGTGTCCATTTATTTAACACATTAAACACAGAACTAGAACCAACAGCGTCAATTACTAAGCAGCAGATGAGAAACTTGGAATTATCTGCTCAAGAAGCTGTCCCTGAAATTACTCCAGCTCTGTTAGTTAAACTATTAAGTAGGAAACTATTATTAAGCAGCGGGTAGAAAATAGGATTTGAAGGAAACACTAAAGAGACGGACATAGTTATAGCTATGTATCGTATGCGTAGGATTGAATACTACACAAATATATATGATAAATATTGAATATTTCTTTGTTTATCTATGGAATTGACCTGTTTCAATAAGCAACTATAGGCAAAATAATGGCGATATGTGATCTTTACGCATTCATCACATCCGGTAAGTACGTTATTTTATATTTCGCAGAAATAATTTGTTTCTTTTTAAATCCGTTTGTATACAAAACGCAGACTTGTATGAGACTGCTGCACCAAGCAACCATGCTGAGATTAGGCAGTTTTCAGACTATTATGATCAGAACACTGCCAACTCATTTCGATGTCAATTTTTGACACAAGGGATTATATTTAGATGGTTTTCAAAGTGAATGGTTCATTTATCCCCATCCGGAATAAATTGATTTTCTATTGCCGAAAACATCGAAAATACTTTCATCATACTTCATTTTTCGGGTCTAGCACGAGCCTACGAAAGTTTGTGGGAGGTTTTAAAACATAGAGAACTCTATAAATTCAAATTTTCAGCTACACTGGCATGCAAACATTGCTATTACTTAATGATACTTAGTACTAATGAGTAGTTTTTGGTCCCACTTATGAGCAACAACAACTCTCACATAAGCCGCAGCAACTTGAAATTTCGATACCATGAAGTGGTAAGCGATGGACTGGCATCTTGATATTGCCTATAAAGATATCTGTGATACTGAGTGGAATAGCAACCCGCGTGCGCCCTAGCAAACGTAGCAAAGTTCCAATACAAGACAAAAAATACTGACACAATGCAGGCGGGCTCATTCCTGCCCTTGACCATAGCGCCAGACTGCCACTTTTCCTTCTTTTTGACGTGCTGGTAGCGAGTGGTGACGTAGCGGTAGCCAGCGTGTGAGGGCTTCACCTCACACCACGGACAGTCGGTCTCCAGCAGCAGCCGCTCCAGAGGCACGCTCGCCGCTACCGCCAAGTTCTCCTCGGTCTTCAAGGAGCTGCACATAAACATAAGCTTCATCACCACAAAGTTACACAAAATCACTCCATTAAATTACGTTTATTCGCAAGGTATTTTTATAAAAATATTTTTTACTTTAGTTTTATTTCAGTCTCTGTCGAATACACTTTGATAAACCGCGGTCACTCTCTCTAATTATTTGTGCTTTCAAATCTATGTAAACTTCATAATTGCTTGTTTCTTCACCTCTTATCGTATTTCATTTTCACAGATTCGGACTATCATAACACAATGTAATTTACCTAGATCGCAATAACTCCAACTATTTAATTGTACTACTGAAGTTATCTCGTGGAAAATATATGTTATCATTTTACTACTGTAATTTATTCCAAGCTACATTTTATTTCCATCCCACCATTATCTCGCATTCCATTAACCTATGTTTTAAATGATGAACTAAAACTAAATCATAGGCAAAAATTCACGCTACTAAGCCACCGCGAACTCGTTATTAGAAAACCTCCACAAAAAATTCTGGCATCTCGGCCTACTCACCAGCCATTAATGCCGACGAACAGGTCGAGATCGAGTACATCGGAGAGCTCCTGCTTGGAGCCATCAAAAGAGTGCACCACGCCACCAGGGACGCGGTCTCGCCAGCGGCTCACAATGGACACGAAGTCTGCAGCAGCGTCACGGCAGTGCAGGAAAAGCGGTAGTCCGGAGGCCTCTGATAAAGTGAGCTGACTCTCGAAATACCTGAAAAACAAGACAACAAGGTTGAAGTAACATAATGGACTGGGTTTTAAAACTTTTTTTCGAAGGTCATACTAATTTATGATGATGTCTGCTAAATTCAAAAATGTCATTAATTTTCTCCTGTCAGGTCCGGTTTATAAGATATGCTAATTATGTATGTCTCAAAAAGTGCACGAAATGTCCGTCAAAATGCATTCTTTACGGTCCTATTTGGACTGTTTCCCACAGAGCTGTGGAGATTTAAGTAAAGAGTGGCGGGGTGAACACTTTCACCAGGCCATTCGTCTAATGGAAGAGCGCTAGAAAAGTCGGTGGGATGTAAACTATCTCGCAGATTACTGCTGGTGCTTGAGACGGGATGTGATGGCTGCTCAGCATGAGAGGGAGTCCTGAAGAGACCATTCCTGCATGAATAGCTTCTTTTACGTAATGTGTATATCTTCCAATTTATTATGCCATAATTTCAATTTAATGTTTAACTTAGTGATTGGTTAACCTAGAAAATCAATTGTACTATAATAATACAGTTATAAAATCCCATAAGGGAGTGTATTTCCAAAACCTGATCTGACTGGGGAAAATGAGCATGATTTCTGAATACAGCATAAAAACTGACATGTTATCTGTTATCAGATGTCTGACCTTAAAAACTTCACTTTTTCTTCACTAGTCCCATTGGAGTGCATAATGGATATGCACTCTGCATATCAGAGCAATAGCTCTACTTCCATTTGTGAACAAAACATGTTCAAAGGACCTCATTATGTCTTCCTGGGCTGCCACACTAAAAGCTGTTTCCTCCCGTGTGTAGCCTTCAATAGATGACTTATGACTCTACATTTGGCAAGTACCTTGAAATATTTTGGCACACCAGAACCCTCAAACACTTCCTTACTGGCTTGGAGAGGGTTGCGACGAGCCTCTCTTTATCAGGTGTAGAGCTCGATCTGACACGTGTGCAGTTTTTCTTTATCTGGTCGACCATTACATATATCAAGATTAAATGCAAATATTTTAACTGTTTAATGATCTCTGCCTAAAATTACAACAATTTTCAAGGCAGAATGCTCTCATGGCTCTAGGATGATTTTTTACTTTTCAACCGGTGTTACAGCGGCTTTGTGGTTCATATTGTTTATTAAGTGACACAGTGATTACTGCAACAATGCACCAAAATGGCCACCATTTGTCTACTGTCTAGCAGATTGTGTCAAAATTTTAGTACTGGGCATGGAAGAGTGTTTGAATACACATTGTGAAGTTTCAAGGTTTTTGCAAAGAAGTATGTGAGTTATTCTCAAAAAAAACTGATTTGCAGAGAATTTGATAATTTTGAAATGTAGTGCATAAGCTTTGCCAGCTATATGTAAAAGATGCATGTTACTGGTGTACCTAACTCGTACCAGAGCCTCCAAAACACAAGGTTGAGTAGGGGCTTATATAGTGAACATCATATCAAAAAACGATCCATCGCATATGAACCGAAAAAAAAACAAGTCAAACTCCTTAAATAACACTGATGGCAAATAAAATTAAAAACTTGAGAAACTCTCTTTGTGGTAATAGAATGTTTCTTGCATAATCTAAAAGCTTCTTCCCCATGAGATTTTTCAAACAGTTAAAAACAAATTATTCATTAATAATCCACAAAACCACTTGAGGCATCAAAAGATAATGAAGTATTAGAAGTTCAGGGAGTAGCCTCAACACACAGCAATGTGTACAACTTTGGGCATGAAATTTCCTTAAATCGGAACGTCCGGTAACTCATCAACTAAAATTGTAATGAGATTGCATAGAATATAGCTCATCTCTAAACTAACTAAAGACTCACTTCTTTTGGGTGTCAACATCACAGAAGTTGGTCCTAGCGTAGTCCAGCCCACACTCTCCTACCGCCACCACAACGCCACGCTGCAGAGTACCATGAGTTTGCACAATGAACAGACAGGCACAATGTAGTGATGCATTGCAATAAGAATTAATTGTTCATGAATATAGATATTTATGAAATAAAGAAAACGATGGTCATGAGTAAAATTAATTTCGCATTTAATTACCATCTTCATCATAAATGATCATGAAGTAAAGTGGTTTATTCACAGATAATGTGAATTGAAAGCTGCCAACTAAAATTAAGGGCTTAATAGCACATGCTTTTAAGGTTCATAGATGAAAAATGCCAACTAATACTTGAAATATTAAAGCATATACTATGAGATTCATATGAGGAAAAAAAAATGCCAACTGAAACTTATAGTATAATATCATATGCAATAAGGTCTATATTGAGTCTAACTTCTGTCAACTATTTAGTGGTCTGCAAAGTTCTGAGTGTTTTTAACATGAAAAAAAGGAAGATGCATTCATGAACTGCATTTTTGGAGATGTAAAAATCTGCAAATTCTTTAGTTGTGATAATTTAGTTTTATTAAATTCGAGCATCATCCGGGTTTTGAAGCTCCACAGAACATTAACCATTTCAGCATGGGCAAAAAATTAATAGGTTCAGAAAAAATGTTTCTCTATTTTACTCACCATTAGTAAGTATACTAGGTACTAAGTTGTAAAATTATGAGCACATTATGTAAAATACCTCAAATGCTGGTTCAAGGGATGGAAAATACCTTTAAATGCTGGACTGAGTGATGGAAAATACCTCAAATGCTGGATTGAGTGATGGAAAATACCTCAAATGCTGGATTGAGTGATGGAAAATACCTCAAATGCTGGATTGAGTGATGCAAAATACCTCAAATGCTGGATTGAGTGATGGAAAATACCCCAAAGATGGATCGAGTGAATAACGGTGCTTCTCATGTTCAGCAAGTAAAAACTATCACATTGAAAAGCAGTTTAGGTCATTGAGCCAAAAAATACTTGCTTCCAATGTACAAAGATTGTAAGTCTGAAGTGCTGTATGAACATCAATACACAGTATTAGGTAAATCCTTTTTGCATAGCAAGTTCACTAGGAATGAAAGAAAAATTATAAAAAATTTAGATTGAAGGTTTCGAGCATATGTTCATTTTAATTAAATCTATCATACAAAAATTTATTTCACTCAATATTTCCGGGGAAATAAGGTTGCAATGTAGGATTACAGAACTGCCAAATTGAAAAAACTAAAAAAGGAAAAACACAAAATACACACAGCAAGTGAGAGCTTCTCAGAAACTGATTTTATGTAGTTGCACAGCACTTCCAAGCAGGAGGACGTCACAAACAAATTTAGACTTCTAAGACTGAAAAAGACAGGTAAATGCAGAAACTAAAACAAAAAACAACAGGCTAAAGCAGCACACAAAAGGAAGGCTAATGGTCGATGATTTTTAATGGATATGCGCTCTGCATGTCATTAATGAAAATTTCAACTTATGAATGTACAATGACTCTAAAATAAATAAATCAAAATTAACTGAGCAAGACTCTAATATTTTAAATTGACTATAATCAATAACTTTGTTACATGAATTTCAATGCTGTCTTATACTAAAGGATAAAGAAGAACCTAATACTCTACCAGTTCTATAGTGCTCCTTTATGAATAGTGCTCAGTGGGTTGAATTTACAAATTGTAATGCTCAAAACTAAAATTATATATAATGGAAGATCACAATGCCTTTTGGAGCTACATTGTTGAAATGAAAAAATTAGCTGATGGTACAATCATTAAGAAAAATAATGTACAAAAATTTCAGGAAAAAATCTAGAAATTATTTATGAGAGCTCTTGCTGTAATCTCTCTGACTGAGAACCAAAATTTGGGCACAATTCATCTCCTGTAAATAATCAAAATAAATCCTATATCTATTGAACCTATAGTTTATAGTTATAGAAACCTATAAATATAGGCACTATGGAAACCTTAGAAGTTTTCTACAACTGTTCAGTTTACTGTAACTGCCAGATGTATCTACTACAATACCAAAAAGCTCTACCTAATGCAAAGATCATTCTGAACAGAGTTTGGCCATACTTGAAGAATAGTAAGGATTTGGAAAACAGCTATCTCATCATTAATCATATTGCAATACTTCATTTATAATCAAATAGCAATTCACACACAAAACTACCTTCACATCAACATGAACCTTTTATTAAAATGAAAACCTCAGTGGTGGAAGAAATGCATGAATAGAATACTTTTAGCTTTCATATGTATCTATAAAAAATATAAACTCAGCAACCACAGTGCTGCAACTGATAAAAAATTTCTTTGGTAATGCTTGGATAACATGTACAAGAATGGATCTTTACCAAAATGCTGGGACAACAATTAGAAGCTCAAAAAAATTTCTGATGATATACTAATAACTCCCTAGTTGCAAGGCATCTAAAATCCATATACTTAGTAAAATGAATTGGTAAAAAGCAGTACTTGTTGTTCAGTAGTACGATGGCCATCTTGTATGGTCTGCAGCAGTTGTGCAAGGTAGTCATCTGGGTCTGTGCCCTCAGCTGTGAACTCGCCACACCGAGTAGGGTGACAACCCACGGTGCTATACAGCCGGCCTGCACACACCCACAAATGCTCTCAATCATAAATATACATGCTCTCAATCAGCACTCTAATAGAGCAATCTTACTGAATTATGAAATTATAGCTATTATGCAAATAATCCATTGTCTTTATTTTTGTTATTGGGCAACTTGAGTACATCTTGAACCTCTTTATTCAAAGTGCATACATCAGTACATAATAACCAGTCTCCATATTAATAGAGAATTTTGAAATATACCCTACATACTTAAAACATCCTAGCCCATAACCAGCAGAATTACTTACAATTCAATGAAACTACTGTCAGGCAGTATAGTTCCGATCATGCTGCAAATAATTGAGTCACTTGTAATTTGGAAAATTAAAACATTAAAATCATTACCTCAAACCCAGGTAGTAACCAAATTTACATTTTAGGTGCCATGTCTCACTGCTATGACCTATCAACATCTAATAAGAATATGCATGAATTCGAATTTGACAAAAAAGTAACTGTGCAATTTGATTAGGCTTGCTAACAGTTCCTCCTGATCACAGAGTAAAGAGATTTTGTATAATAATGCTTAAATAAGTTATTTTAACAATTTAGCCAATAACTAAAAATTTTGAGCAACAAAAATAGTACATGGCAAGTAAATTCACAATCTGACATCAAGGATGGAGAAATAAAGAGCAGTACTGGTTTGTACTAGCATAACTGCATACTCTCTTCATACTAACATCTGTGATCATTAGCAAAGCTATGACCATTCAAGGCATGAAAATGATTTCATAACTTTATTTTGTGAAAAACAGAATTTTAGGTCATTTGAAAGCATTTCAATTCATCACTATAGGCCATTGTCCAATAAAATAAATACATCTGTGCTAAATAAAATTTTTGGTTTGAATCATATTCTGCTAAGAAATACTATTTAGCCATCCAAATGACCAAAAATACAATATTTTATTCATACTGACGATGAAATTTGTTCAACTGAAAAGTTTTATGTCTAGCATACACTATTTGAAGATATTTTTGCCCATTTTGTTTATTCTTGTGCTATTTACATTTTTGAAGTGTAAATCTATTAATACAAACACAAGTACATAAGGATAGCAAGAATTAAAATGAAAAGATAGCACCAACTTCAGTACATTCGTAAGTTCAGTACATCACTACTTTATTTTATAAGTGTGCTGGCAACAAAATAAGTTTCCTGGAATAATATTCATGCATGTCCTTAGTATCAACAAAATGAGCAGAAGATATGTAAAAAATTAATTGCTGTCCAAACACTGAACTATTTGTTTGAGCCAACTTGATGGCTTCCTTGCTGTCCTGCAGGTTTGTGCCAGTGATGATAATCTTCTCCAAACCGGCCTTCTCTGCCCTTTCTAGGACAGCATCCAGGTCTGGGGCATGCTTCTGGCTGCCGTGGTACTTTCCCTGGTACATGCCATCACACAGATTTGCTCCAATATCTGAACAAACCACACAAATGGAACATTAGCATGATAATCATATTACTGCTTAAGTTTTCGTATGTCAGCTACTCTTAAACTAAAGAATTGCTTCATAATCTCAATTCATAACAACTTTATTGACCTTCAGAAAATGAGTAAATGCATTTCTCTTTTAAAAATTGATAACAGAAAACTTCAATCACACTTGGAACAATTCATATTCAATGATGATAAAACCATTACAAGCATTAAATGATATTGTTATGCATTGAAAATATCTATTGATACGTATAAGTAAAACTCACAATTTCCAGAACAGCTTATCTTCTTCTGTTACTTAACTTCATTGGAATCATAGCAGTGACTTGAAACAAGAAAAAGAAAAATTTGAAGAACAGAAAGAAAAAGAACACCCTACATCATTCAATATACTCAGTGATTAAGTGTTAATGCGAAAATTCAATGACATGTACATACTATATAACTTCAATTCTAAGGAGTTTTTTAAATGATTATAAGCTATTTATAACTATTAAATGATAGTTATAAAAGGTACTGATTTCACAGATATTCAACCTTTTTTTAAAGTTAATGGTAGAACCAATAAAACCTTGTGGAAGTCCTTAAATGTAGCAGTCCACATGAGAATTTGATTAGGCATTTTACAATAAACAATAAAATATTTGCAGTAAAAAGTGATCCATGTATGTTTAATGTTTAATCTTATATTATAGAGTATGCCATTCAAAGAATTTGTTTTTTATTTTCACTTTTTCATGCTGAGATCTTTACTAGCAACAGCAAGAGTGGCTGACTTACAAAATACTGGCCATGTTTTGTGTAGCTACAATTTTTCACTTTCTAGCAACATGTAACTAGCATTTTGTGAGCTAAAATTTTTCAAATTATTGAGTACATATTTTTGAAGTAATAACTCCTGTATACTAAATTGTAATGCATAACTTGACAACACAGAAATCAGTTTCATAAATTATTCTAGAATCACCTTGTAAACCAATACATTTAAACATTTGCTAAGAAACATTTATAAAAAAAACTTAAGTATGTCAAAGTAAAACCTGTATAAGAAACTATCATAGACTTACCAATAAATTTGAACATTCTTGCAACAGAAGTACGAGACAGCATTCATTCAAAATTACTGTAAAAAATGATAGATTGGAATATGTAAAACACATGTAGAATTTGAGCCCACAGACAACACTGTGATCACCTTCTCTGGATCACTTTATTTAAAAATTAGTAGGATAGAAAGAAAAGGGATAAAGAGTGAGACAAGAGATGCAAATATATGGAGATAGCTTCATAAAGAACATGAGTACCTATGTAAGTTTCTTTGTAAGTAGTGAATACACAAATTTAGGAGGAAAAGGAGTGAAATGGATTTATCTATCCTTTGGTGGAATGATGATAATGCAATGTGGAGAAAATTGTTTGAGTGAGAATGAGAGAAAATGTACGCTCAATGCAATTATGATAGTGGTAGAATAGGTATGGAAGAAGGAGATAGTTTCTGTAATTAGTTTGCTTCTGATATTTGCTTGTAGTGAAGAAAAAGCACAAGGAAGTGTAATGAGATTTGCTTGTAGTGAGGTTGCTTACAACATCTGTTTGTAGTGGCAGATATCAACCAAAGCCACCAATGATTCCAAATGATTTTGTTCTGGGTAGCTAGGGTTACCTCTGAGGAATGCCAATTCCCCAAGGTATGCTGATGAGGTTAGACATCATCAGCATGCCCCCCTGAGAGGAGCTCAAAAATTCTTCCAACATTTGAGATATAAAGTTTTCAATGTATGAATAGTTGCACATTATGCATCCTGTTGGGAAGCTAAGATACATAACATGCAAAAATGGCTTTTATCAAAAGCAATTGACAGTTCTGACTTAAAGCTGCTTTCATACTAATGTTGCTCTACATATAAAGTTGCACAATTGATATGATTCAGCTTGATGTGAAGAACAAACAGTAATCCCTTGTTCATCAGAGGTTTAATGTTCTGGGGCCACTCACAATAGGCGAAAATTGGTGAAGTAGCTGCACTATGTATTTTTACCTTCATAAATCCTCCCTGCACTGTTAATCACTCTTACTTGATTAACAACAGCACACAAGTGTCAACATGTTGTCTATGGATGAATGCTTCTAGTTAGGTTGTCCCACAAAAGCGCTTAATTAGAACAACAAGCGTTGTCTCCGTTTTGAAGTCAGACATGCTCCCATTATTTTTGCTCTCTCTGTGCTTAGATTAATGGTATTTAGTTAGTTTAAAAACTCAAATATGAGGATCTTTATAAATGCAAATAAAATGAGTGTCAGTGCACATTCAAACCCTTATACAACACTTGTTGGTTGGTACACTGGTTTCCCAATGTATAGGCAATATGAAATTATAATATTTCAATAAATCATGGATCCCTTCAATGTACTCGGAAAATATTTTATATAAGATCCTAATCCATGTGCTTGTCATAAAAATTTGCGATGCACTGGATCTGCATTATAGCAAGGGATTGCTCTACTTCTCATAGGTTACAAATTTTAAAAACCTAACTTTAGCTAAACAAGTCCAAGAACACTCCATCAGAACCAGGCACTGCAGCACTGAGTTGCAACTTTACAGGTTTATCCCACAACTAATTTCCAAGTTGACAAGTGGAAAGTTACATGTAACGAGTTAAATAAAGTTAGACTGAACCAAGTCTCACCATCAATTTTCCATAACTTCAGTAGTAACTTTGAACAGGAAGAATTAAAATTGCTTAGTCACACTTCAGTGTTTTATCATCCAGCTTTGCTTTGAAGCAATGTGAACTGAACTGTGTTAATTGCCTTGTAAGGCATTCAATAGCATCTTTAGCTTCCATATGACAGAGTGACCTGAATGATCTTTAGAACAAAGTGAGCCACAGCTAAGTGGTTCATGGACTGGTTGTACTAGACAACACACTGATTGGCTGGTTGCATCATATATTGCTATTCAGCACTCATAGATTACACTGTGTACACAGAGGAGTGAATAAATGTCAAGCATCACCACATGTGATGGTGTAGGCTGTAATCATTGCCACAGTCAAGTCTACTCTCATTTATGTTCTTTCAGGAATTAAGACTAACATCTAGCATACATTTTTGACATCTTAGTGGTAGAGCTGCTGCTCTGGGGACATGGGACACTTTCATGCCAACCTTGGACCCTTTAACAAGACTCTGCTCTATTGCATGGTTTCAAAATGACAAAGTTTGAGTCAGGCCCATATTCCAGGCCCTCGCACGGTGTTGATCTGAACCCACTTGATTTTTCAGAGGGCCAGTCCATAGAACAAGATCTGTAGATCTTTTGATGCATCACTCAATGATCTGAGTTTTAGTAGATTAAATAAGTAATAATTTAGTAAATTTTTAGATGTTAACTATAAATTTTGAAGGAATAAAAATTGAAAATTACCTTTATTCATTTCATGATCATTTATTGTGCAATTAAATGCATAAGTATGCAGTACTACACATTGGTATGCAGTATTACAGAATGTACACAACCTATGGAGTCACTAAACATAGAATATATGTACAATATCTTGTTTCAGGTAAATAAATGTAAGTGAACTATTAACTTTTTGTATTTTTTAACATAGCTAATCAACATTCTACAGCCATCTGATGATATTATGGGCCATACATAAATAGTGGGATTCAATTTGCTCATCAAAGCAATGAAAATAAACAATTATCAATATAAAAGCACTAACACTGAAAAATTTATGAAAAAGATTTTAGGTGAAAATAGTCAAGTAAATGAGGTAATTTATAAAGCATATCCATAATGCCCCTACATCTGCAAAAACCTACTGATTACAGAAAACTAATCCCTTATCTACCCATAACAAGAAATGTTAAAAAATGCAACAAAAATTGAATAATGATTTTGAAAACAAATCTATCCAGTAATAAAACATATTTAAACAGGCATCATAATCAAAAACCATCAATGAAATAGCTTATTTACAGTAAAACTGGGAATAGTCCATAAACTTGTCTAAACTCATTTTTGCATAATTTGAAAGTCAGTAAAAGAATAAATAAAAATAAGTGCAGAAGAAGCACATGCTGAACATGAAATAAAACAGTTGACAGAAAGCACATCACTCTGGATCATGAGGTAACTTAAACCCAACCATCTTAGCAGTTTCTTCAACAGTTCTTTCTGGATGGTGAAATTCATCATACAATTCCTTATACCTGCACAAAGAAATAAAGAATAACTCTTAGATATTGTAACTGAAACAAATTTCCTTCAAAATAACTTTCTTCTCTTATTAAGCAAGTCAAATGACTTCATAAAAATTAGCAATTTTTTTAATTTGCCCAATTCATGGAAATTTTTCCAATTTAGTAAAACCTATTAAATCATTATTGTTTTATTCAAGTGACTGCAACTGATGTGTAGGCTGGCAACTAGCTGTTACTCAACAAGTTGAGGGGACAATCACAAGATATACAATAAATACAAACTGTGCTTACCATTATGATAACTGAAGGCAAACTGAGAATTTAACGAACATTAATTGCAATATTTCCCAACACTTTTTTCATAACAAATCCTGTTTTAGTACTCAAAGCAGAGATAATAATTATATTCAATACCTAAAAAACCATACTCAATGAAAGCCTACAGGAGTAAATCCTGGCATTTGAACTACAATTACAACTCATACACTTTCTGTAGCAGCAGTAGACAATGTATTACCATGAACACATTCAACACACTTCTACTGAGGAAAAAATAAATTTCAGCATCACATAACATATTGGCAATCTAAAAATAACAAAATGATTGAGAAACCCTTTCATCAATTTTGTAAATTGCTATGATCACTTGTAGAGCCAGAAAAAAATTTCTACATCAAAAATAAATTTCATTTGCTGTTTTTAAAACATTTTTAGAAGTGTAAAAAGTTGCTTCAAATTCTCAGGCTGTTTAGAATGCTATTTTTTACTATAATATTAACTACAGTTAGCAGCTCAAATTTTTTCTATACCTCATTCCATGACCCTTACAAAGCCTATAAAATCATTTAAAACATGACATGAAAATTGTAAATAGTCTAAAGTTACTAACAAAAACTTCAACAATCATTCTGAGTAGCTCTGCATAACAGTATATCAGTTCTCACATATGAATGAAGAATTATAATTTTATAAGCTGCACATTATTCAAAAAATATCAAGCTTAAGCAGCTTTTGGTGGTATTCTTATCAACTAAATATCAAGCAATACATCAAAGTATAGTGGCCCATGCTCAGCCCTTTAAATTTTTGGATACATCACAGTATTTTTCTATTATCAGAAGAACAGTATTCATTATATTAAATTAAAAATTTTACAATCAGCATTTCTATCTCCCACTCAGTGCATCACCAAAAGAACTATGTAAAACAAATTCAGGCTGTAATTTGAGCCTAATATATTCTTCACCTATAAATCCCTAGATATTACTCTCAACAGTTATTTCCAGGTCTTTTTACCTTTAATGAGTAAGCAATCTCTCTTTTTTTCTATTCATTAGGCACAAAAAAATGAGCTCCTTGGCTTGATCTCAATAGCTAAAATTACATTCTAAATTAACAAGTTATGGGTATTGTGCAACTAACACAAGTCTAATTGTATCAGTATCAATTAAGCACCAGAGTTTAGAAGACAAGCTAGTGACTACAATCTTTTGAAGTACAACTCAGGACTAAAATTTGAGTGAAATATAGCAACTTCTACTTTTCAACTTAGCACCATTCCAAAAGGCATCAAACCCAAATTATTCAAGATTCTTTGACAGTAGATTCTATAAAATCTTTTGCAGAACTAGAATGTGAGAGAAGCAGCTCATAAATTGAAATAATTGATCAAAGCTGTATGCATACTCATATGTACGGCTAAAACAAACACTAAAATGAAACATAGCATGATTAAACAAGAACTTTTACCTATTACATGCAGAAGATATTTAAATGGAGCACAACATTTAATACGTCAGAACTTACTTTTGTGAAGCTTCCAAGTAAGTAGCATACGTCTCTGCAAGAAAAGCTAGTTCCTGCTGTTCATGACAATACTGTGCATCTGTTACAGAATTTTTCTTATACTGCTCCATGATGTAAGAATAAGTTGGACTGTTGCTTAAGCTCGAAGAACCGCCAATATTTTGACGAACACTGCGCAATATGGTCTTCAGAGAAGACATCTTACTCATCTTCAGAGCAGCCATTGCAAAATGCTATTACAACTTCACTTATACTATATTGAAGCAAGAAAAAATTAATATCTGGAAATAAGTAAAGTAATAAAGTAAATTTTTACACAGCAAAGGCACACCTATTAAACACATATAAAATCTAAATGCAATAAAATAGAACATGGATTTTTTATAAAACAATAATTAATCAGTTATCATTAAAATGAATATATGATAGAAAATAGATACATATTTAGGTAAAATTAAATTGAAATCAGTTAAAGCCGTTATTATGACCAATAAAGTTTCTATAAATCACATCAGTCACCATACATACAAACAAGTTGAATCCTCTTGCTCTATTGGCTGTGAGAATCAGCCTCATCAAGAAATTTCTCAGAACATCATGCTGTGTCATACAATGTAATTTTTAACCAAATGGTAATTCAGGTCAGGCATCAATGTAAACCATAGCTTTATCATCAGCAATACAATTAAGTAATTTGCACTTATCAATGTAGATAGTTTTATATTATAAATTTATTATATTTTATTTATTATACTTTCTATCATGCAACTTCATTTACACTTCACCAAAGCTTCATCTTCACTTAACACTCACAAGTGCACTCCACCAAAAATAAGTAGAATGCATCAACCATCCTCCTGAATATCTTTGGGATATACAACTTGCAAGCATGCCTCTTACACCTTCTCCCGTGCACTTATACTCAAATTCCATTAAAAATACGCCTCACACACCTACCACCTTCTATACGCTAAATTCTCACCTAGTTTTTTAGTACAACTTTTACCACTCGTTCCAAAAAATGTGTTTAATCGTCTCCATTGAAATGTGTTCAAAATATATTTTTCTTCTTCTTTCAGTTGAATGAGTCAGGGTCGAGCAGGCACATCAGATCAGATGAGTTGTCCGGTATTGCT
>VOMN01081189.1:0-15694 GCA_014899125.1 Orchestia grillus
ACTTGACTTATTTTAAATAGAAATTAAAAAGGTGTAGTTTCAACTGAAGTTCCTCACCATATTTGCAACGTTAGCTAAGCTATTCAAATACAAGTGACGAAGAAAATAAGTAATTATACTATAGAACATATATACTGATACCGAAACTAGGGAACGCGCTTTATTGTTAAAAAATAACGTTTGACTGATAGTATACCTTCAGAAATAAGTGCCAAAATAACGATCGCTGCCTACATCTGTGTCTCCAATATCAAAGCTCGACTGTTTTTGGCCTGTACCTGTTGGGACCGACGTATCCGTGCTACTGCATGCCAATTTTGGTGGCGTTGTCACACTCCTCTAAATCGAAGCTTTAAATAACTCACCAGGGTGCAGTAAATATGAAATGGACTGGTTGCATCAAGCGGAACGTCGTTTGTGAAACGATTATTGAAGCAAATTTCGATTCGCATCCTTTTTATATTGTCGATCTTGTTCTTGTTCCAATCTGTGAATTTATTGTACTACGCGCAATATTGAACAGGATTTGATCGAGCATGCGAGTCCCTTCGAATAGAATATAATGCAGTGCTTCTCTCTTGGTATACATTACCATTCGTAACCAGGTTGTATAAGGTGGAGGAAATGCTGTGTGTGAAGCGTGTCTCGTAGGAATAGCATTAGAGGTCAGTCTGGTCAGTAGCGCACAATCACTGCTTGGCATGTGCGGGTGTTGAGATGCCAGCGCTCATGTGCGTGTCTAATATTATTGTGTGTACGCATGGGTTGGGGTTGAGCCAGGCGCATAGCCAGCATTTTCTACCTAGCGAGGGGGCGGGCGGAAGCCTGAAAAAAATTCATACTGATTCAGAACATTCACTCGTCTCACAAAAGGAGTGTGAGTACCTCTGCGATAGTTTCCTGACTTGACAGGTGCTGTGAGGAGTTCGGTGTCGTACACCGCTGAGCCAGGACCAGTTACNGCGCGCAAGTGTGATAAGGTTACCATGATAAGCTGGCAAGCTCCCCTGGCTGCCAGTTGTGTGCCGCCCCCCACAGTGCAGCGGTGCTGCGCCTTGCTCCTCCTTCTCTCGTATTCGTTTTTTTCATGCACTTGTTGAACCTACTTGCATGTCGGTGATTCGGACTCTCGCAGTGCCGTGCTGGTCCCTCACTTCCCACTCCTGCCTCTTGTGTACGTGCATCAACGTTTCATAAGGGTTGTACCTGTCAAACCTGAGACATGGCGTGAGAGGGCGCCGGTGCTGATAACGTACTCGTGACTTGAAGATTGTAATCATTGTTGCTTCGGAGTTTTTGCTCACTTGCTTGGAGGATCTCGAATACCCTTTAGTGCGCTTCATAGTTTCGCCTCTGCCAAAGCCGTCACTGGCAAGACGACCGTGTGAAATGACTTTCTTGATTCCCCTCTGGTGATGCGACGTCTTGAAGTGTGTGCGTCATTTCTGCGAAATATTCCGCTCCATTAGATGTGTAACTTTGCAACTCTCGCTGAGCACATTGTTTCGTGGAAGTTGTCACTAGTTTCACTACTGAGAGACGCTTGTGCTCAAGGCTCGCTCTCAAGATTTGATAATTTCTGCAGCATCTAAACGCGATATTCTTGCGTTTCATGGGCGAGAAGAATATTTTTTAAAAGCTTTTCTATTGTTTTCAGAGAGTGAAATGGTCAGTCAGGCTAGCGTTTGTTAGAGTGTCGTGTTTTCGTGGAAATCAGTGAGCTGTCAAGAGCCCCCGTGCTGCCGAGCTAAGCTGTCACTACCCTAGAGAGACTGAGATGGTTACAGATAATGCACCAACTGTGCATACATGACGGCTCTCTGCTCTCCAAGTTATGGGAAGTGTCGACCCTGCCCTGAGCACACGAGACCTGTGCTCAGTGGAGCCCGCTTTCCTTGGGCTCAGAGTTGCGTCTCGGTGTTGCGTCTTTACCTGAGTATTGTATTTCTACCTGAGTGTTCCGTTTTTACCTGTGTTGTGTCTCTACCTTAGGGTATAACTGTACTGTGATGGTAAAACTGCGCCTCGGTAAAACTATTGTCTCGAGTGGCAACTCTACCTCACTTAAGTGACTGTATTTTTAGTTAGCAGTTTTCGGTACTGTTTTTTTATTGGTGAATTTATCAGTTTAATTTCGAATCCTTGTAGCAATGTTATAGACAATTCAAAGCTCTTAGTCTTGCGTAATTTTACTTAAGAACTTTGAATGGGGAAAGGCATCATGTTAACCAGCGTAGTATAAATAAAAGTACTCTTAAGGGAAAGGGACAAATGAGGATGGAGATTTCTTAGCATATATACGAAGTGAAAATAAATCATTCCCTAATATTACAAGTACCATTTCATGTATGCAACGGAAATGCTCATTAGCTCATTAGTTTTCTGTAGGCTGGTGTAATGTAAAGAGAATTGAAAATGCTCTGACGAACAAAAGTTGACCGACCGATGTACGGGAATTTTAGGTGATTTCAGATTTACTTGTATGTCTATTGTCTCAGTTGCGTGCTCCAACGCTGAGATGTTTCCGCTTGCAACGACGAGTTTCTTCAGACCTTAAATGGATTGAATTCTGCAAAGTGCAATGCGCCGAGCATTCATTGTTCGCTGCTGCTCGTTCTCTAACGCACAATTGAGCTATGCAGATCTGTTACTTCGATGTCTTTGGTGCTGTTGATTTTTGATAATTATTCACGGAAGAAAGATTATGCTCTCGTGTTTGTTTGCTGCTCATATTGTGTATATCTAAGAGTATTTCATGGCGGATTTGTATTACAGAACTCACTATTCTTATTTTCTTATATAGATCAAACGGCAATCTTCGTGGTTTAAGCAGCATATGTTTGTAATTATTTTCTTGATCATTGTTAGGTTATCTGCTCTGTCGATAGGCTGTCGGGGTTTCTATTTTTCGTGCCCACTTTGCTTCTTTCAATTTTCACTTCTACTTCGCTATTTCTTTTTTGTCTTTCCTTCCTTGTGCTGTTTCTATGCGCATTGGATCCTGTGTGGGAACCCACCTTGTAAGTAGACTTTCCATTCTCTATAATGGTTCATTCTAAATGGTTCCTTCTCTTCGCTCATTTTGGATCCCATTTCAAATTGATAGGGAGCCTTAAACTAAATTAGCACTATAATCTGAAACCATTTTTACTTAATGCATTTGTTATATAGGAACACACATTACTCCAGTCCAGTGCAATGTATTCCATTGAAGACTCCCGTTGAGAACTTTGGTGCATTATCTCCCGACGCTGCCTTGTACTGTCGTTTGTAGGACAAAATTCGTAGGTTTTGCTGAGAGTGACAGCTTAGATGTCGTTTTAAAGGCTGCTCAATAGCGCGAAAGGTCTCCTGCCTGAGCTGCTGAACTCTTCTCTCGTACCTGTGAGAGCCGAAGTTTTCAATGACGGCCGAAGTAAGTGTTCTCTTGTTAGCGACAAGCGGGCAGCTCGTTAATTTGTCTCCATTCTTCTCCGTGCTTTCATTTGCATTTGACTGAGAGACTTGAAATGTCAAACACTTGATATCTCGGCCCTGATAAGAATTACTTGTTCATAACACCTCACACCTTAGTTTGCTCTGTGTATTTTATTATTACTTCGTGTTATCCATGTCGAGCCGTTTGTTAGTGTCCTCTCGGACACTTCCCTTTTCTTGAGAAACCTCGTGTTGCTGTATTGTCCTGTTCTTTCCGCTCTGCGTTCATGGCGTGTCGTCTCAGTCTGTCTTTGTGTCATATGCGCAGATCTTCGTTTGTTATTGTCGGTTGCTTGTCACGAGACGCGTTGCCTTCGCTGTCTCTCTTGTAACACGCGAATACGTCCAAGTTTTAGTTCCAAGTATTTCAGAGCTGCATTTAGATTCGAACGCAATAGAGTTGAAGTTGTTTATTTGAATTTGGCGTTGCTGTAAGGTGGTATGTATTGAATTGTTGGATTGACAAATATCGAATGTTCCTATCAGGTTATCGAGTTTTGGCTCTTATTTTTGCATTTTTGCGGGGATGTTGACTTCTTCGAATATGGGTACCGATATTCTCGTTGCTTCTTCTGGCGATACAGTTTGAGTTTCGAAGAAAAAACATCCCCCTTTTAGTCATGTTCTCGTCTTGTGATTCGCTACTTGTTTGGCGATTAATGTACTTAGCTTTGTTTCCGACTAGTACTCGGTGTGGATTCAATCTTGTAGTCTCACCAATGTAGTTTCTAATACTTGGTAAAATCTAGGAAAAACTATCACTCGTCCCAATTTTGCGTAGCGGCTCAATATGCACTGCGCAGAATTTTTATTCATACAATTCGTGGCCTAGAAGACTAGTTCTATTGAGGCAGCCTCTAAACCGCAGTACTGCGCCTCTGAATCTAACGGAGTGAGGTGTGCGCTGATCCAGCCTTGCAACCTACGTTCCTAGTTTTGTCGGCTTCGTCCGTCCGCAACATTCTTAGAAATAATTTATTTTGTGCTGTTTACAGTCTTGCTCACGAGTGTCGACCTGTCACCTCTCACTCTCTGTTGTGCTTTTCATCGTAGTGCCCAGGGTCAAATTCAGGGCATCTTGCTTGAAGTGTTGAGCTACGGTAACTGTTTCGTAGTGCATCTGCCTGTTTAAGGAATAAGTGTACGTCCTTGAATTTTGATATGTGAATTATCGTATGATTATTGTGAAACTCCTACATTCCCGGAAGTGTGCAGTGAGTGCTAGAGGCTTCTTTTTGATTGCGATCTTGTTGGATTTGTCAATTTCTAGTTTTATCGCCGCAGGGGTGTGTTTATTTTGAAGCGGTACGTACTAATAGCACACGATAAGTTGCTGCAATGGCTCTTGCACATCGGTGCGGTTTATTTTATGTTGTTAGGGTGTTAGTAGCCTCAGTGAACATTGTTTATTTAGTCGAGTTGTTTGAGGAAAGCTTTTTGTGTGTCGCATTGGCCGTGTGCCCGCGAGTGATGAGCTGCAACTCGGCGCTGCTACAGCAGCAGGTAGCGGTCCGTGGAGGAGGTTGTTCCTTGCCTGGTGGGTGCCGCCTGCTCGCCCTATCTTATCGCGCCCTCTACTGATACGTCTCTTTATCTCTAGTAGCTCTCCTCATAATTGGCAGTTATAATTGTGAATTGTTGATAGGTGGCTGAACCTTCATACTCCTATGTCTGAATGATCATCTAGAATAAATTACACTACGGCTAATGCTTGGTTAGAGCTGTTCTGTATCTGAGAATCCTATCGTTTAATTCTTTGATTGCTTACCTAATTTTGAGTGTTTTTTTAATGTTCCATCTGCGTTTCATCAACATAAGCTTTATAGAAATGAAAACGTCTCCACTTTATTTGAGTTTACTTTTCTTGTTCCTATCCCTTATCTCTTATCAGAGGAGGTTAATCGAAAGAAAAATGGCGTGTTTGCTCCCACGCTACCCTCGGCTCCCCTCTATCTCGGTATTTTCATCAAGTTGTGTGTGTGTTGGGCACATTTGGATTGGCCCTTCTGCCCTTTATCTCACCGATTTGGCTTGTATAAAATGGAAAGACTTGTTTACTCCAGATAAGCACGACTGTCACCTTTTGAACGATGAAGAACCTTGTGCTGTCATTAGGGCTAATTTATCGTTTTATGCGCTAGCAGTATGGACCTTGACCAGTTTTATTTGCCGAGTTCATCGATCGTTGATCAAATATGAAATGCTATTAGTTACAGGATGCTGAAGCTGTCGTACAGAGCCGGACAAAAATACTACGTTCATGTCAAGTGAAGATTGTCTGGTGTAATTCTTGACAATGTGCTTAGTTATCAAGTTAGTTGCGTTATAAAACAAGTCACTGATGTCATTGGACGGTCATTAGGAGAGTGCGCCGCTATCTGCAAAAATCGCACGCGTCCGTTTGAGACGAGTGCCAGTTTGTCCTCTTGTCCATGGGTTTTGGCTATGTTGTGCTTGCTGTTTGGATTACCTACTTCAGGGTACAGGCCATCGGCTGGGCGTGGGAACTGCGTGGGGCGGTAGTCACCGGCATTCGGGACGAATTTCGGGATTTGTTACCCACCACATCAGACGAGCTTGTCAGTTTGAAGAGTTTGTGCCGT
Source organism: Orchestia grillus (assembly GCA_014899125.1). NCBI lineage: Eukaryota > Metazoa > Arthropoda > Malacostraca > Amphipoda > Talitridae > Orchestia > Orchestia grillus. Next base: position 6,081 of record VOMN01081189.1, read on the forward strand.
GTATATTGAAAAGTTTAGGTGAACAGGAGGGCTATTTGTCAACCCTCTTGTAGTCAAGGATGAAAGACCTTCGTTGAATTTTTGGCGTTTTTTATGCAGAATTTCTCAGCGGTTACTTGGGCTTTCTCACCGATGTCAAATGTATTCTATTCTTCAGACAGAATAGCCTGACAGAAATACGTTCGCCGTAGATAAAGATTTCCTGGGTCTATTTTCCTTTAGTGCTGTGTAGCAATGGCGTAGCAGTGGTACATTCGACTCAGGTTCCCTTTAACGCAATGAAATATCGAAAATCGATTGTGATGTGCAATTTTTTACTTGTTGAAGTTCGGGTGGAGTCCCACACTATCAATTCTTTTGTGCACAAATAATCATAAATGTTTGGTGTATGATAGACCACTGCATAATGCATTCTAGTTTTATACTAACCTCAAGGCTTCATGTTGAGCTATAAGAAAGTTTTTGGAAACGTTCCTCGTGAACTGTTTATTGTTAGTGATCAAACTGTGACAAGGCAACTATTTAATTTGTAATGTGCATTGTGTGGAAGCTATCGGTACAGATGTCGAGATTTGCCGTGAGAACTACTCGTTATCAATCAGCTTGGGATTTTGGATGATAGTGCTTAAGGTGGAGACAAGGCCAGGGCCTCGGGAGCTGCTAGACTCGAATGAGTGCTTGTTTTAGAACTAAAGTTCCCCCTCTCTCTCTCTCTCTGCTCGGTGTTGTAGGTGTGCTGAAGGGGGCCGCTGGTCGTTTTGTTTTAGGAAAATTCATCTAAAAATTTGGCCTTCTCTTGGGGAAGTCTAGTCTACTTCGCCTCAGAAGAGACACTGCGTGTGGTAAAAGTAAATTCATGTTGTTTGAAAAAATTGTCTTTCATTTTCCCCTTCTCTCTTTGCCATGGGTGTACGGTGCGACGGAGTATTTAGTCTGTTTCTATGCCTAATTTCGTAATTTTGTCTCGAGTTTCGTACGTGATGGGTTATTACGTGCGGTCCTTAGGACATTGAAATTGGGGACCCGAAATTTTGTTCAGTAACCTGTTCAATTGAGTGTTGAGCCGGGACTGTGTGCTCAGCTGTTTCGCATCTTGAATAATCTGTCCTTGCTTTGTATTGAACATCGAAGAAAATCATTCTTTGTAGGGTAACGTATCTGTTTTAGGCTATGACCTTTTGGCCTTCGATTGTGTGCTAAGATGGATGATAGTAATACAACCAGTTGATCCATGGCCCCAGCTTTGCATGGGTATTTCCTATTAAAGTACTCCTGGGGTTAAATCATCTTGTTGTATTCAGATGTAATTTTAACCCAAAACCACTGCGTCTCATTTTGAAGCCATCGTTTCGGACCGTTCCCTTCAGTGAGTTTTTTTTGTAGTGCGAGTGTTGGTCATGATATACATTGAGGGAATTTTGGTATGTGATGCGAGTGGAGCCCTGCTCAAGTAGCAGGCTGGTATCGTGCGAAACCGCAGCTGTGAAAGTCACGTCGCATAGTAATCTTGAGATACGAAACAAAATCTTTGCATGCTCCAGGCCATTTTATATGATTTTTGCGTACTGCATATGTCCATGCACGTACGGGCTTTCTGAAACGCGCATCCATCACAAAAATAATCACCATCTGTTGAAGAACTGACAGTATGTGCGAAATATGTTGGTGCTGGTTGAATAACTTGTAGCGAGTGTCATCAGGTGTGAGTGCAGGACTAGAACCCACGCTGAAAGCATGATACTTCAAAGTACGCTCGAGTCTAAGGCTTTCTTGCCTCATTTTTGAAAAAATTACCAATTTTGGTTACTATTTGGAGCATTGTCTATGAGCTTAATCTTTTATTTATGATTCATCACGATGTTCAAAAGAAAAGAAGGAATTGTGCCCTTTTTACAGCCAGTGGTTTTGCACTCTTTGAATTATTTGGGAAGTCATCTGGTTTCTGGAAACATGGAGGATATGTGCTCGAAAGGAATCTGAGTGCTTGATAAAATCATCTTGAACCTGAGGAGTTGTTTTATTTGTCAATCTATCGCCATAGAGCATCTGATACTGCTGCAGGTAGATGGCTGGTTTAGGTCCATCCCTTGGTATTTTCATTCAGTGTGCGGTACGTATAGGTTTAATTTCTTCTCAGTTTATTGCAAACATGTCTGGCCAGTATTATTGTGTAAAACTTCGTCTGTGATTTTTGGCTCGATATCTTTTTAAATTCATTTGTGTGCTGAACTGGAAGGTAGCAATTCTTTTACAATGAATGGAATATCCCAAGTAACGATGAACTTGATTAATGAAATAATTCATTTTGTTTATGTCTTTTATTTTGTTTTAAATTTCTAACTTTCCTTCTACGTCGTCTGTAGAATTTAGTGGATTGATCATTTAGCCAATTTTTAGTTTAATTTTTCTTTAAGTTTTCCCGAGTGTTTTCTTATAGTTCACTGAGCAAACGTCAGGATTCACTTCTGTTGGTAGACCTTGTGAACCCGTGAAGGTGACGTCAACATATATTGAAGTGTTTTACTTAGTTCTACATTGGTGAATCAAACGGCTGAGTGGCCAGTGCGTGTGGCACCTAAAAGTAACATCATGGAGAAAAAAGGGGATGAGAAGAAGGAGATTCACGAGAAAAAGGCGAGTGACAGCCCCAAAGCCGACGATGAACCTATGGATGGGGACAGACGAGGCAGCGACGATGCGGCGGAAGACGTTGATGAGAAAGACCCACGACACGGTGAGTCACGATCTCTGCTGTACCTTGGCAGCTCACCTCCGCCGCCACGCGCGGGGCTTGCTGGTCGTCCGCGGCTGTGTTCCTCTTGTCCTGGTGTCTCGGGCTTGCAGGTGCTGCCCCTCTGGCAGCTAGTGGGTGTGCTGCTGCTGCTTTATCTCTTCTCTCTGTCTCTTGTCTGAGCCTGCTCTGTATCGCTTTCTCTTGTGTGCCTCACATAAATTAAGTTAATCTTTTTTGTAAATTTAACTCGTGTAAATGTGGGAGCAGTGTGTCTCATTGGTAGTTGATTTTATGTGGGTTTTACCCGTCCTGACTGTTGGTCTTGTAGTTATTCGTGTAAGGTGCCGTCTCTGTCAACCGATTGGGGTGACCGAGGTTGTTTCTGCTACGAGTTTCTTAAAGTGTTCTACTCCTGCACTGCTTCTGTTATTGCGTCTCGTTTCGATTATTACGTAGTTTATTGACCCGCTAACATCGTATGCCAACGGTTTGATTGCAACAGATATTTCCATACGCGTTAATATGTTTTTGTGTTGGAACCATTTTTACTGTGTAGAGTTCATAAAAATTCTGTTTTATCTCCGCGTTCAGTTTATATATTTCTTTGGTTACCAGAAGTGAGCATTTCTGCGCCGGGGGATGAGTGTTCTACGTTCTACTCATCGAGCCGTTTTATGACTGCGCTATGGCCGATTAATGTCCCGTGTAATTTGTGGTTGTATAAGTCGTTGTCACGTTCTATGTGCAGCTATTTTACATCTGATGCGCGTGCCATCAATGAAGTTCGCTCTTAAGGAGCCATTTAAGGACAGATCAAAAGATCAGGAACAATTTGAAGTTCTATTTAGTGGCCTTTGTGTAGACCTTTTGCAATAAACGGAGCATTGCTCTGGGGTTACGGTCTCAATGCGAAGGAGCGGTTGCAATTACTTCTCTCAAATTGCAGCGAGCACGAGAACAGTTAAGCCGAAGGTTCTTTCGCATGCCGATTCACTCTGGTGGGGTCTCCTTTTTTGAACCTTTAGGCGTGAGGTATCCAAACTTCCATAGGTTTTGCACTACATCGGTTACAACTCAAATCATGTTTGAATAACGCAAAAGACGCGTGAGCAGCAAATTTCTTCATCATTTGTGTCCCATTTCCATATGGTAAAAACTTGTCTTGGTCATGCAGGTTTATTTTCGGACATTTGAATTGATTTGTAAATAAATTTGAGTTCGTCCCTTGGCATGCAACGTTTAATCTGGCAGTCCACGCTCCATGCCGCTACGTGGCCTGCCTACACGTGCACCCCGGGCAGCGGCGCACGACTATGAGCGCTGACTTAGGTGTGAGCTCTGTCAAAAATGTGCACGCTGACACCAATGGCCCAGTTTCTCAAGCTTCATTCGTTTGCGCTGACAGTATTAAAGAATGGATAGTTATGGGCATTGGTCGACGCTGGAAAGGGAATTGTTGACCCTTCTAAGTTCTAAACCCCCTTTGTTGAACAACATCGAAGCTAATAATGTGTAGAACTGCTTTGTCCGGCTGAAATTGCTGCATGACTCCGTACTCATGTGATGTGTTGCAGTACGTTATGGTTTTTAGAAAAATTGCTAATGGGAGAGTAAGGTTAGTGCTCTTTTTTTTAGCTGAAGTTATCATGAGCAAGGCGTTGACCTTTCTTGCATTTCCTGAACTTGTAGTCGATCCAGCAGCTCCAGCTGTGCGGCTAAAGTTGAATGTTACAGAGAGGGTAAAGTAGAGGGAGGGACTCAAGCCGGGAGCTTCTGCACGTACTACCGTGAAGGAACGCGCTTCCATGCATAGCTCTCAACGTACTCCTTTGCCGGCAATTTATAGGTTCATTGGAGGAACGGTTCTTGGTTTCGTTTCTTTTTCATGTAGGGAACTGATGAGGACAAGTTCATGCCGTGCTCAGAGTGTAGTTACCGTATAGCCGGAAATACAGCTATACGGAGTGCTATTAGTGGTTGGAACAACTGCATGTATTTCACGAAGAGAAAACTACGTTATTTTTAGGTTTCACTCCTTGTTCAAATTGTGATGACATGCAGTCGCATCGTTCAAAAAAAAGTGCGAGAGATGAGTGCTGTGCAGGGACTTGTCAAGTCGACCACGTTCGGGAACAGAAAGTTCGCGAAAGGTAGCACACGCGCGGTTCGGTCAATACAAAGTACGTGCCGCGCAGCACAACCAGGCTAGCTCGCCCTTCGCTCCTTTGAGTGGCCACTCCGCTATTGTTGCGAAGGAAACTACACCGAGGTTAAAAATACTGGATTTCTGTTGCGTTTCTCATGCATAATTTTTGTTGTTGTAGTATTTTATTCCTGCTATTTACAATGCTGCCTGCCATACGTGGGGCGTAGTACTCATATGATGCTGAGTTAAGAACGGCTTCATAAAGGACGACACTCAATGTCTGCAAATGTTAATGCTGTAATCAAATAGTTTTCAAATTATTTAACTAAATGACTTGATTCTTTAATAATCAGGCCCCGGAAGAAACCAAGTGCCCAAGTTTGAGTGATCGATTTGTGCGTGAAAACGAAGAGGACCTCCATTCGTATGACGTAGTAATGAAATGATAGCCTAGTGTTGTCCTGAATTGATTGTTCTTGTCTTCGTTGGGCAATTTTGGGTTGCTGTGACCCATTGGAAGGTATTTTACATCATGTCGGGCAGGATTCTTGCAAGGCCGGGCTGTGATGGATTGGTGTATCTTGGTGATTGCTTGAAGTTTTTTAATCGTGTTTCGAAAAATATTTTAAGAATTATACTGCCATGTAGCCGTAAGTTTCGTGGTATGCTCTTGTCAAATTTTACCTTTTACCTCATGTGTTTTGTACTTCGAGACCGGACTAAAAAAGCTAACATAACGTCTCTTAAACGTGCTGTATCTATGGTCACACTAGCCAGTAAATTCTAATGGAAATCCGGTAGGACGTCTGTGCAGAGCTTCTCTTCCAATATTGTCTGTTAATTGTGTCAAGGTCAGCTTTTGACGAGTGAACGTATTTTTAATTCACATCTGCAATCCGTAGGGTGCAATGAAAGTATGCAATGTGTTCCATAGACGGAATAGACGGTCTGGGTGTGCTCGAGACAAGTCTCTACTGCCTAATGCGAGTGCAAACTTAGAAATGAATGTTCTACCTGGCTTCTGGTTACGGTTTCATAGGTTGAAATGCTTCTTGAAATTAGCATAAAGTTCTATTGGCCTCAAATACCATGCTTTGTAATATATTGATATACGTCCACGTAAAAGGCTCAGATGATATTTAGAATGTATTATAACACTGGGATTTTCAGTTGATGTAGAAGAATGCAAATTAAAGCGAAATTGGCAATTTTAATTGTGCCCTCAGTGATAGACTAGACGCCTTATTGCGTGCGCTAGACGGTTTGATTATATTTCTAATTATATATTGCTCTACTAGAATTGAAACAGGTGGCATTTTGTATCCGTGTTCAATGTGCGAGAGGTACGCCTTCTTATTTTTCAACACCCGCTTAGTTTAGGCCGTTAAAAGCCTGCAGTCTGTCGCGGTATCCGTGACATTGGTGAAGTTTGTACGTGGTCTCGTGGGAATATTTTAAACATATTTCTGCGATAAAAATGACATGTGTTAACTAAAAACTCCCACAGCGAATTAACAGCGTCTAGCAACAACCTCTTAACAAATTGCACTGCATTATTTATCTTGGCATGATAAGCGAAAATGCAGCACTAATGAGGCTTTTCTTGTAAATAAGAATTCTATTTGCCAGTGCTGTTCCCTGCGAGCTGCGTGTGCGGCATCGGAAGAAACCACGCTAAATACGATCTCTCTCCTTCCCTCGTGCTATTGCCAATATTGCGCCAAAAAATGCACCACAAAAATGCTCGTTGTTTTTCTTCATCTTGCAATGAAGATGAGGCGCTCGTTTAAGTCCTCTCTCAAGTTTGGACTTGGGCGTTGAGGGAATTAAGCGAAGTGCTCTCAGCTTCATGCTAATTTACCGCCATTTGGCTCAGTTTCCGGATGTTGCCGAGATTTTTACTGAAAGACTCTTCTCATTTTTTTACGTTAGTGTACACCGCGCGAGGCTGATATGGATGTAGTTTACTATGTTCTGATTAGTTCATTTTGTAAATTTTACATCCACGAGTGTTTGCGTGGATAGTAAAGAACTTTCTTCTTGATCTATAAATTGGTTCCAATAAAACTGCATAAATGTAAGCTAATCAGTGCATTGTGCCATGTGCCAGCGTCGAGTTGTTGTCATTGAACGAGTTGCGCGACTTTTTCATAGCTAGAGAAAACACCTCCACAAACGACCATCAACGTCCGAGTTCACTGGCTTTGTTCTTCAGACGAAATTCTTTGTAAGAAATTATGATTGCCATTTTACCGTCATTCTTTCTTCCAATATGTCTCCGAGTATATGAAGTCATTTTTGTTCAAAGTGATGTATAGTTTAATTTACAATTGTCAATCGTTTTTGGAAATGCTCACTATGATCCAAGTGATTTTCCGTTGCTGTATTTCGCAACGAATTTCAACAAAGAACATTTAAGGCACACTGGTGCACTTGTTTTTACAAGTGTTCACCTACACGTGTGCATCTCTATCAAACACGCAGGAGGCGCGCTATGATCGACACTCGAGTGTGAAATTTTTTATTTTCTGCTCGAAGACCTTGAACGTTCGTAGTATTAACCTCTTGTTTTTTTTTGGATTTTACCTTTTGTAAACATTCAACGTATCTTAGCACAATGTTTCAATTTTGACCTTCAGTTCCCTGTGCTACCTGTTAGTATGTCTTTCGAAGTTTTGACAATAATATTGTTGTTTTAGTTATACGACGGGATTCTTAATGATGGGACCAAAAAGAATCTTAATCAACTCCTATTATATCAAAACAGGTTTTTAAAAATTAAGCATCTTTGAAATTCTGAGACGTACCTGTTTTATTTGACGTCATTGGACCCTTAGGGGTTTCCTGAAGTGAAGGAACAGTTTACCGTGGCGAGTTGTTACTGGTAAGTTTTCATGACAGGACCAAAAAGAATTTCTAATGACTTTCTAAATATTCGAAGGATTTTGAAAAACAGGGGAGTAACGGAATCTTAAGACTAAAATGTTTTATTGTAATTATTTTTCGAAGACAAAATTCTTCATGGCTGTCCATTACGTGTAGTAGTGGGTTGTGGTCCATTCAGCTGAATTTCTGCCTCGATGGATCTCTCGAATTGGTGTTCGTCTGTCGGCTTATCTCGGTAAACTCTTCCCTTTAGGTAACCCCTGAGGATACAATGACATCAATAAAACTGCTATGTTTCAGAATTTCATAGATGTTGAATTTCCTAAAACCTCTTCGATATAATAGAAGTTGATGGAAATTCTTTTTAGTCCCGTCATCAAAAATTACGCTGTACCAATTGCTTTTGGTAATAATGTTAATGACTTTGTAGTCCTTTTGTAGAAAATATATATCTTCTTGTCCATCAAAAGTTAGGTTGAAAATTTCTGAGATCTGGGTTATTGATTTGTAATACCTTCATTTATAGGATAAAAAGTTTATCGCCTGATATGTTTACTCATCAAAATGTTATAAATAATTCACGGTGATCATCAACGATCTTTTCAGGTCTTAACTCTAACTTTCTGATAACTTTTTGTTTAATTCTTGAACGTCTAATTTACGGAGTTTGAATTTTTTCATGTCGTATCCCATTTCGGTCTTATAGGATTGCTCAACAGCTCTCACTGATTCATGCATTTTGTGAGTCAAAAAATTCTTGTCTGCAGAGTGGATAATTTGTTTGTAAGAAATGTTCCTCTTGGTTCTCACACAACACTTTTAGAACTCGTTAGTACTATCGAAATTCGTGACTCCCTTGTTGAAAGAATGAATGTGAAATAATGCACGGGTCATTGCGGAACAATGCGTTTAGTAGTCTATGTACCCCGCGAGTGTCAGGAAAATGTGCATCGTACTCTGTTCGAGAGCCATCAAATGCTAAACAAATCTCAGCCTGAAGGTACTCATAAACTCAAAACCTATCGATTGTAAATGGAATACTGATATAGCGTTACTGATAGATGCCGAGATTTCGTAGGTGCAAAGTTTAATCTTTGAGGTGTAATGACTTGAGATCATTAATTAGAACACGAGTCCAGTGGAGTCCGTGAGTGCAGGTCAAGGTTGCACTCGAGTTTGAGTTCCACTTGATCTGTTGGTCACGTCATTCTGGCACGTGTGCTCTCAGCCAGCCATCAGAGAGCCAGGTGCTGTTTCACCCATTTTCGCTCAGCTGAGCAGCTTTGAATTCAACTGAGCTCTGTTTAGATGTACCCTCAGTGTATATTAATGCTTACGTGACTAATGGAAGCGTTCTCAATATTTTTTTGTAGGCCTTTGTGTAAAGGATATCTGGGCTGATATTTAATTAATTCATGCACCTTTGCATACCGTAGTGGTTTTCCATTTGAAATTTAGCTGATTGAGTGGGCTCGTACGACCATAGACTCGGTTGCATGTATTCCATGAGGTTTTCATCAATCAATATTCACATTCAAGTTTGGGTGACGAGTCTTGCAATGAATGTTTTGAGTTCTCATAGTACTTGAAACAGAAAAAAGCAGGAAGCCCTCGTTAAAAGTGTTATTTTTCAGAAATCAGAAATTCAAAACAGAAATCGAATATTACGGTCTGCGTCAGTCAGTCGGAAGACGAAATTGAGCGCTGAAAAAAAAAGACACGAGAGCGCTTAGATGCAACTCACTGCTTGATTTTGTAGCCTGTCAGGGCTCTATTTTATAGCGAGGATAAAGTGAAGAGCTCTTCAGGACGTGAGATGTGTTCGTGTGCCTTTTGCTTGAATCCATT
>VOMN01081197.1:0-15465 GCA_014899125.1 Orchestia grillus
CATCTTAAGAATTGAACATGTTTTGTCCCGCTATTTTTGGCGGGGCTTGTCTGCTAGTATAAATAAATACACAACGGGTATTATTATGTTAGATGCTGTGAGTAAACTAGTAATTGAGGGCTCGGTCTTTGTCATGGAGCGAGCTGTTTTTGAAAGCGGTCTATTTTTTATAATTTATTGTTTTTAAGCAATACTATCTTCTTTAGTTTTCACACATGAGTTTTAATACAGTTTTAATTCTAGTCCATAGACATTGTTCGTTTCATAGTATTCACTCTGATTGTAAGACCCAAACCAAACTTTTTCAAAGTTTGATTGTTTCGACAACATGGAAGACAACGTTCCTTTTGGAGGATAGACCTCCAGAAAACACTAAAATAATTACCAATGTAATCCTCAGAATGAATTTGTTTATTTTAATGAGAGAACTTAAATTAAGATATATTTATTATCAGTGAGCGAGGTCTATGTCAGTAGTAAAATCTAAGCTACAAAATCATAGTATGTTAGTTAGAGCTGTTATCAGCTAATTCTATCAGCAGCAACTCTGCGTTAAAAGATTTTATTCGTGGCGCAATATGATCTCGTAGTTTAGAGAAGTCTTCTCTTTTCACTGTAATGTTCATATTAACGGACTCTTCTCTGTTATTTTTTGAAGAAAACTACTCTGTAATACCAGCTTTGCACGTGGTCAGAATACAGGTTCGTCTAGAAGCGCCGGGCCGCCGCTATCAAAGTGTGTCTGATAAAGCTTCTTTTCGCTCAATTAACACGAGATGGAGAATTTTTGGTGCTGAGCCAACAGCAATTAAGCGATTTTGTGGGTCGAGCCTTCTCATAATCTGGCGCTGCGGCCTTAAATGAAGCCCTTCACGACCGTCCACTTCGCTTCGCTTTTTACAGCTACTGAAACAGCGGAAACTCGAGTGGACTTTCAAATCGTCGAATATTTCCTCTAAGGAACGTTGTCGTGTCGAGGCAGAGACGTGCAGCGCGACAGTTTATTTAGAAATAAATACTGGACAACTGCTTACAGTCATTTTGCTAAAGTTCATAGTTATGATTTTAAATACTGCATGTGGCGTCGTCAGTAGTAGATATGTTTTCTCGGTCAGTGATCGAAATTTATTGAACACACTTCTTGAAAACTTCATATCTATAATAAGAATGTTTATTCATAATTTTCTAAGCCCATAAGTCCATATACATGGACTTTTCATCAAGCGTATGTAAAATTTTGCGTTGTCGCGATATACGTTCGTAGACAAGCGTGCCAGATGTAACTCCTTGCTGAGGTCTCGACAATGCATCAAATGGACTTAAATGTAGAAAACAAAGATAGCCGCAACCTGATTCCGTGCACCTAATCTGGAGCCGTTAACTTTGCTCATAAACTAGCCATAGGTATAGGATCTGAATAAACAAATAGAAGATTCTGGGGCAATGTAAATTTACCGCAGTAGAAAAGGCATCGAATTTTACCTCAATTTGCTATCTGGTCTGGTGATGGCTTAACCAACAACCCTTTTCATTCCGTCACATTTATGTTCTTCCATCGCATGCCCAATTAAAGCGGCGACTCTTTCATCATGGAAATAATGATCACGGAAGTGGTATTCCCCATTGAACAGAGAGCATTGCCTCACTTTCCTCGTCCCCCTTGTGCGGCAGCAGTCGCGTGTAGAGCAGATAAATTAGAGCGTCTGTCTCGAGAAATACACTCATGCTATTCTGAGCGCCAACATTTCAGTGTTTTCTACGAATGCCGGCACAGCGAAAGAAAGTCACGAAAATATTATAGAGATAATTAGTTCGAGTTTTTCGGGCGTCGCTATATACGACGCTAGACACACACAGAGCGAGCAAAGGGAGTTTCTCTTGTTCGGCGGAAGCAATATACGCCTGTGAAGAGGATTGATCTTCAGGCAACCCACTCACACGTTCTCGAAGCTGAGAGGCTTTGTTTTAAAGCTGTACTCCAAGTTTGGTAGTACGTACGCATATAAACGTACGTATGTATGTGAATACGCGTGTCCAGCTGTGAGGGCAAAGAAGATCTAACGCTAGCAATCAAACAGAAAATGAAACACTGAATGCCTTGACGCGTCTCACCACTGCGACCATTTATACTGAGGTCCTAGTGAGAGACCGACAGAGCCCTTAAGCATCTCAGCACGCGAGTAGACGACCACCACTTCTGCACTCGCGCACAGCCTGTAACATTTCCGCGGCCTGGCCGTGAACGGAATTTGCGCATCACCTTAAGATCACACAACGTTTTTCATCAGGTCTTCCATACATTAAATTTGAAATAAATTATGCATGCATGTGCTAGCGTCTTAATACTGCAAAAAATGAAAGAAAATTTGATGTGAAATATTGTATTTTTCAGCATCACTTCTGCGTAATGCTTTCTCTGACACAGTTTCTCTCATTAGGAATAGGGAACCTGAACCCGTAGGTTTGTTCCTGTCTAATTTTTTCGATACTTAATTTAATGAAATTTTTCACACGAAGAAAAATCTATATAAACTTGTATCATAACAATACTAAAGTAAATAATGACACATAGTATGCTATGATAACAATACTCTCTGTAGTATACCATCAACATTCTGACAATATTGATAACGAATTGCTTCAGCAACTTTTTTGCGTTCCTGTCGAATAATGCCTGGCTTAATAAAAATTGAATCTATGCATGAAAATGAAAAAGTTAGTTGTTCATATCGAAAATTACTATGCTGTCAACCCCATTATATTGTGTTGATAAATAATTCAAGGAAGTTTTGCACACTTGGAAATGCACTCGGAAATAAAAAAGCATTAGAAAACATTTATAATGTCGCTTAAAACTAAGTTACGTGCTCTTCAAGTTAGCTTGCAGGGATTCTCTAATTTTACTTGTTTGGAATGTTATCAGAAAATTTAAATGGAATATTGAATTAAGTTAATAAAACTCAGCATTAACGTATGTGCAACATTTTATTTTTGCCTTTGATTATTAAGATGTCAAATCCGTCCACTATGGTAGTGAGATTCGTGCCAGAGGTGGAGACGCCACCTGGCCGTCTCGAAGCCCTCGCCCGTCGGCGATTCAATAATAAGACCTTTTAATTGAAGGATAGATTATGAGTCATCTGTTAAATTCACATCCGTGAAGAGCGCTCGAATCAAACCCACGTCGAACGATTAAAGAATGGGCAGAGTGGACGGACTGTGACAGAAAAAACTCTGACGGAACACTTTCACTTAGTTGACAAAAGACACAAAAATGTGATGCTCTGGGTCCACCCATTCCGAGTACAAACATAAAAATTAATACATTGCGATGGTGGCGAGTTTGCTCGCTCGCCCTCCCTCATCCCACGGCTTTTCCAGTCAGACTGTTGGCCGGCGTTACTTGGCGGCATCGCTTTTGCTTGTCACTTCTTTGTTCACAGTATAATCTTTACGGACGGCTTTCACGATCTTAATGACTTGATTGAGCGTAAAAAATGGTAGCTAAAATACTCAGTTTTGTTAAATTGAAGGACTTGCCATTGTAAATTTAATATCTGGAAATATGCAAAAATCAGTAAAACTGCAAATCAAAACGCATTCTCTTGAAGAAAAATACATTTAACTGCATATAATTTCAAAAATTATGCCAATGGGCTTCATTTCAGTGGGTATTTTTACAGTTGGGATATACCTAAAAATTCTGAACGTACAAAAGTTCCCGATAGAGAAGCGACGTAGTGAAAAGTAAGAAGCTCAGTCCACAGACTTTTCTGTTAACCTCTGTTGTGTGCAGCGTGTATGAGGTGGGCGCCGTGTACTAGGAAGGCCGAGACATGATATTATTTTGAGGAGCTGCTCACTCCAATGACGTCAGTGCTCAGAACTGAAGCAAATATAGCAACACAGTTGCCCGCCGGGCTACAAATGCATCAATGGCGCGCATTTAGCGGTCTCGTCAGGGCGATCTTGAAACCCCTCGTCTTGAATGACGGTCCTCGCCTCAACCAGCAGTGAAATTTTCAATAGTGTGAATCTGCAGCAGCGAAACTTTCGATGGTATCACAGCAGCGCATTCCACAACCAACACATGCACAACTTAGATCAATGTGCATGTGCGTGAGGCGCGGTCTACGTAACAGACTTATGCTATAAATAACGCACGTCGTGGGTTGGTGACGTTTACAAATATTTCGGATTGTGTGTTTCACTAAGCAAAAATAATTTTTTCCATCGTCAGCCCCCGCTTTTGAAGGCGGATGCTCGACCCACCTCGGTAAACCTTCCCGGTTAAACAAATGCAAGATGTTTTCATTGTAATGTTTCAATGATTGCTTCTTTCTAGCATATAAAAACTTGAATTTCAATATTTTGACATATTGTTCAAGGTATATAATTAATAACAAAAAAATGATGAAAAACAATCCCACTGTGTAGATTCCCTCAATCCTCTTTTTTGTCAGCACAAAACCAAATTCCATGAAAAACTTTCATAATATGTTGCTTCGGGGAATCATTTTGCGTATTCTAAAAACGTTAATTCGAATTCCTGTTCAGTTCGAGCGAACAGTTGTCAAAACTTTTGTACCTTGCTACAGCGTAACTTCCATTGACTCATTTGAAATTTTTGACAATTCATTGCAGACTTGTATTTTGTTTACTTACTCTTAGTTTGATCCACAGTCTCGAAACGGTCAACAATTTCAATTTGTTTGAATCTCTCCCTGAAAGCGCATCAAAGTTCGTACTCGCTCATTTTCTGCTGGAGTGCACCGTGATGTGAGATCACACAGAAGTACTCCGATATTCGAAACAAGCGACAAAATAAACAGCCTTGGTGTCACAGCAGCCAATTTTGATTCAATACTCCTCTTCTGAGAGTTATTACTGAATTTCATCAAATTCTTATTTATTCTACAGGGTGGTCTACCAAATGACTGCCATAATATCATATGCAACTTCTTAATAACGTTGTTTTCAATCGTAATCGGGTATATTTTGAGAGAGAGAAACGACCTCGAACTTTTCCTTACGAGCTTGTTTTCCTCCGTCTCAAATTTTACAAAAAAATCGCCCTTGGTCGTCTGCAAAAACGATATCATAATTCAAACACTAAAACCCAACAAGCAAAACTTTTTTATCAACGATATCGTTGTCTTTGAGCAGGGCGTTTAACACGCTGAGGATAACACCTTAACAACACAGTTTGTTGAGGCGACCTAGCCACGGCAGAACGACACAGTTCCGAACGCTGGTCTCTATGGACGGCTTTCGGTGCAGGTACAAGCCTAGGTGCAAAGTTCGATGCAAGCAGCGGGGGTTCTCCTCCAAGACTGAGCCACCATCAACAAACAATCTCCCTTGATCTACATGCTTCACTTTCCCAGTCATCAACATGTACACGATAATTAACGTTACCAATAAGTTTCTTAATTTCTCCACACACCCATTTGTGAAAATGCAAAGTGCTTTTTAAGAGAACGGTCTGACCCACGTTAAATTTACGCTGAGGTGCAAAATACCCTGAGTCATGATAAAACTTTTGACACAATTTCTTTTACAAGAACGATGATTATACCGCAGCTTCATTTTCTGAGTTGTATCAGATAAGCGTTACTGAAGCGTTTTATTCTCAATATTAGTGGTGCAAAGGTAGTAACATTTTCCAACGGAAAAATAATATACGAATAAAACATTGCGAATAATTGCTGTAATTCATACGTTGTCAAGTGGAGAGTGGCTGATTGAAAATGAGTTTATTTTTCTACTCCACTCTCACTAAAATTACGTGCACTCTGATGCGCCCAAGGCCTACCTCTTGTTGCAATTTGCTACGAATTAAATTTCTTTGTTAGAATGGAGAAATGTTGGATTAAAATAAAATAACAAAGTTTTGACACAGTCTTACAGCTCTACTCAATTATCTTCGATTTATTAAGTCAAAATTTATTCAAATTTTACAGATTATCGTAATGAATATGTTAAAAACTTGTTCGAAATAAACAGGTTTTTAATTTGTATGCATCCATGAGTGAGTAAAAAATTTTCAGAAATCGGATTCTCTATTGCATGTACATTTTTAAAACAAAAATGTCTAAGTATGTATGTATATAAAAATATATTTTACTACAAGCAAACGGCTAATCTTCAACACAAGGCCGACCCGACCACCGTGCTTAATGGGCTATTTTCTTGACAGTGTTTTTCTACGATGAGTTCGCTGTTGACTGATTCAAAATAGAGAAGAAACATCACTGCAGGCGACAATAGCGGGCGTTTAGAGGGAGCTACGCCAAGACTTTAATAAGGCCGTAAGTTGCTAACATAAGCGATCCGTCTAAAATGACATGACTTACTACATTTATTCTTAAAATGAATGATATTTTCAAGGTAAAGTATATAATGGGTCCCAAATGTTCCTCATCGTTTCCCTTGAGATCAACAATACATGAAAAAACTGTGTCAACCAAAATACTGTAAAATTGTATTCCTTAAAATTAAACGTTAATTAAAATCTAGTAGGTCACAATAATTTACGATATCTCCGACACTACCGCACATCAGCGAGACTGGATTAAATGAACGTCAATTTTGTCCTATATAATTCTTTCAGTTAGACTTTAATAAATGCAAAAATAAAATTATGCATACAGCAATATCCTCCTATAAAATACTGATGAGGGTGACGACGAGACAGACCAACAAACCAGGTAGACAACCAATGAATTCTTCATTATAATATAGTACGATAGGAGGAAGAGAAGGATTTTTCACCAAAAAATTAGCGACAGTTATTCACTGAAAATGTATTACTTTGAAATTTGGAAATGAACCAGGGCAAGGAGCATTTCGCCTCTTCAAATGTAGAATAGATATGCACTTGTAGTAGCCACCATTCAATGTTTATTACCTATATATCATCCTTCATACATTTATATTGTCAAAACTTCTGTAAATTGTGCTCTCATTTGTTGGCTGTCGGATTAATTCGATATTGAAGGCGGCCAAGAAAGTTTAACTGCCGTGACAGTATCTTATTCGATGCAATAGCACATTCCTGTCACTTGTTACAAGCTAACCCAAACAGTCACAATTTTTTCCTCACCTGGCGGCACTTAAGACGCAGCGCGTCAGATAGCCCTGTGTTTTACGATAGTCTTCCGAGGAGAACATTCATTGCTCATCAAAGACGTAATTCCTACAATGCTTACATTAATCCAGAAATAACAGAGACAAGGTGCGTTATTTCAGTTGTGGAGCCTGCCAACAGCAGCTATAAATAGGGCGGCCAATACGCATCGTGCCATTTTTAGCTATGACTTGTATTGTATTTTTCATGTTCACCAAAAGCACACTACAGTGAAGCATGCAGAATTCTTCGGAACCCTTCGAAAAAGATTAATAAAAATGATTCCATCGCTTCACTCTTCTGAGAATCTGATGTCAAACTTCCGAGAAAAAAACGTTTAGCCTTGATTTATTTAAGCCAAGCGATCGAGGTGAGCTACGTGTGCTGTTTAGTTTTTATGACAATGCAGCTCACTGTTTCTCTACATGGCAACAAATAACGTCAACTACATTTTTTGCGCTATGTCTCGAGTAAGCTTATCAAGTTGATATGTTATGTATTTTACAGAGAAGCCACTCGGAGATTCGAAAATACCGCTTATTTTGGGCCTTACTTGGCAAACACGAAAATTTCTACAATGAATTATCAGGTTTTTGTTAAATACAGATCGTAGCTCACAGATATTACGAACTGACTTGAAGGAATCAATAAATGCAATATTAAAGTAAGCTGTCATACTACCTCCAGAGTCATCAAATGAATAATCACATGTTTTATTGAGATTACGTAGTCATTAACGAACCGTGAAAATCATCATAAAATTTCAGAAACAAAAATGAATGGCGACGTACGATTGTGATACAAGCAGGCTCACAAAATAACACCAAGGAAAAGATCGAGCTTCGTTGCTTTCCACGAAAGTGTTTCCCACGCCTCTCGAGAGCTGCTGTCTCCATCTTGAGCCGTGAAGTACATGTGCCCCGAATAAAAACTCCGTGTGAGTCAACAAGTAGAAATGCAATACACTTTCGTCGATCGTAATTTGTCTCGTTTTTTTAGTGTGACGTCCCTCGCAGACTGAAGCCGACTCGCACTGTGGCTGTAGCGCTTATCCGCCGCACTAAAATTAAACTGCAATGGCAGTCCGTGATGTTCTTGTTGCTCCTTAGCACCTGAGCTCAGAGGTGAAGTGAAGACTGCAATTCATTCATTGTTATACAAAAACAGCGAAACATATTTACGTAAAATAATTTCCTAACATATACAGTGAATTAAAACATTGAAATTAACAATCTACCATTCTCAGAGGGCTCTGCACGTCGGTCGGACTAAGTCTTACAAACGCCTGAACTCGTACGGTGACCAGGAATCTACTTCCCAAACGCTCTGTGTGAGGCGATTGGACTCACACAAGATCATCGTTCCCTCACAGGGGAAGCAGTCAGGACTGAGGCCTACACCTGACGCTCTTTATTTTCCACTCGGAAGACGGTCCTCATTGTGATGGAGTCCAAAGCCAAGCTTAGGTTGTGCAAGATATATGTCAAGTAGTTGAATATCGAGCCTGTTCCATCCGACGCAGCTCTGCACAGCGCTTCGATATGTTTTCTGAAAATTCTGTTCAAATTTCTATCAAAAATAACGTCGAGTTAAAATGTCCATTTATGAGAGTATTGCAATTGCGATAACCTAATTATAATTATATTTCAAATTAAGAATGAATGTTAGCCAGCATCAAATCCCAAGCTGCTCAGGATATAACAATTTGACAAATTACCGAAGGTTAGATTTGAAAGTTTATTTTATAATATGGAAGATTTAATTTCGTTCAAATATGATTTTGCTTCACTTCATTAAGTAGAAAAAGGAATACGTTCATTGCGAACAAAAAAAATGAAGGTACTTATTAAAGAGCAATACAAGCATTACGATGCCACACTTAATTAAAAATTTAACTAGATTTAATGTGAATCAAGGATCTCTCAATGTGTGACGCAATAACTTGGCAATAATTCACAGTAAATTTATCGTATGAATAAATTCTAGTCTCATTACCCTAGAAACTCATCGTGTTAAATTAGATTACTTTGAAGTTATGCCTATGTATTAAATGATTCCCGAAAAGGAGTTCGTACATGGCCTATAATTATCGTATCTAATCGGCCACTAAACTCAACAAAATACTCTGCACGAGTATGGTACTCGACTCTCAACACACCTGCCCACGTGTGCTGTAGAAGTCGTTTCGCTCAGACAGGCTCCAATAGCTAGGAATTATCACCTCATAAATGTAAGTTTAACATTCTCAGTCGGAGATCTGTACTCCTAGTGGCAGGACGGTTGAGAACGTGTCGAAATATTTACTTCACCCAGTGCATTTACGAGTGATTTGCAAACCCATTATAAAAATTTCGTGTACATATGGAACTTGTAATTGTTCGTGCACTCGATGAATTTTCAGCTGTGGTGAATTTTCTTTGTCATTATACGTAACTTGAACAGTGCTTCAAAATAGAAATGAAATGTACTTAACGATTATGTTTACACAAGAATAGCAGGATAAATAAGCATTAAATAAAGGAGTGCTTTTTGAAATTTCACACAAATTCTTTTTACTTAATTTGATATTCTTTTTCAACGATTTTCAATAATCCTTTAAATAAAGAGGATAATTTTCTCTGGGCATGTGACAAGGGCGGCTGGGAGCGGTGTTCTGTCATCTCCAATGATGGAAGCAACTGTTCACGGACCAGCATTGGGCGATTTGTAGCTGCTCCATTGCCATTAAATTTGACGAAGACAATGACAAGCTCATTTCTCACACCTACATCAATTTATTTTGCCTCTTTCGTGACGCTCACGTGAGCAATTCCGCTAGGCAAAGGCTCAGTGACGCTAATCAAGTGGTCCAGAATTGACGGTTGCAATAAAAATAGACCATCTATCTTTCGAAATATCAAAATAGACTTGAAAGTTGGAGTTTTGAAACCATTTAAAGAGAATGGTTTGATTTTATACTATGCATGAATTTGCTTCTGTATTTTACTAACATAATTTATTTCCATAAATTTTATTTATAAGTTTCTGTAACTCTTTGAGCATTTTGACACTCGTCAGGGTGCTAGTACTACCCATATTAGTTCTTATCTCAAACTAATTCCAAAATTCGATGTAATTGGAAGTGTTCCTTCTTTGAAAGGTAATGGACACTCATTTATCCCATTGAACTATATGCATCATGAAATTTTTTGTAATCTTTTAATTCTCTTGGTCCTTTAAAATAATTTCAGGACAATTTCCTTAAATTGATATTTTAAAATTATGAACGTTTTATTCTGAGATCCAATTTTACAAAGTTTCCATGCAATAAACATCGTCTCTAAAACATCCCCTTCCGTGATGGAAAGTCAAAACACAAAACGCAAGAAGATTCTACAGAGAAAATGAAACGAAAAGTACAGTTTTCTTTCTTTAGCCTTCAGAAAGAACTGGAGACTTAAATATGTACTCAGTAGATAACACTGTTTCCGTAGCTACAAATAACGAAAAGAAATTCAGAGAGAGGCCTAAGGCTGGAGCGCCAGAGCAGACCGCTGTGGGGCGCAACAAGACTTGAAAAATAGAGCGGCGTTTTGTGTTCATGGCGCTAAGGATTTGTTTGTTGCGCCCAGAAGGGCACGCCTCAGAATTGCACGTTCCGGTGCCTGCTCAGTGCTCGTGAATACTAACTCCTTGCGCGAGTACTTTTAGCACCAGTATGATGCACTCCGATCCTTCACTTCTTACGCACGGTGTTGTTATGATTTTTATTCCTGTATCATGTTAACTTTTATGGTGATAAAAAATTTTAAATGTATTTTTAAATTTGGAAGCACTTCTCATGTTTTCCTGTCAACAAGTGGACCAGTTAAAAATATTTGAGAACATGGGTTTTGCGTAAGCTTTTTCAACAGAAGGAGATCATCACTTAGATAGTACAGTAGGAGTTGAAAATGAAGATAAAATGTTAAGGTTAACTTTCAAAAATGTTTCTCCCAGAAATATTGGTAAAATATTCCTACATCAGCTTTTATTTTTGATAACCAAGTTCGATTCGAATGAAAGTGCTTCCAAATTTGAAGCTCAGCTTATTAGCACAGATGTAACTGCAATTTTCCATCAATGTGTACAAAAATTAGCAGCGGCTTTTCTATACAGACTCCCACTTTAACTCGGAAATCTCAAATGATAATTTGGAATTCGCGCGATATTGTGAGCGGATGTTTGTAAAACAAAATTGGAGCGTTATCAGAGCGCGGATTTTAACCTCGTTTCCCTTCGGCCTATCCTATAACAAGTCTTCCCGCAAAATAAAGGCTTGCCTGTGACATTTATTTGAGTTAAATGAGTGTAAATATATTTATATTTGGCTATGAAATATTAATGCTGAGAAATTTATCTCGAGCACTCCATTGCGTCGAATATCATCAATTAATTCTGAGCATATCATTAGACAGAGTTTCACGCGTCACTGTGTGACACCCATCACATTCGGGTTGGGGTTTTGATGCCGCCAATAATTATAATTTAATATTTCTCAAATGACACGAGGTTGTTTTCGCTTCCGTTCCTAGAATGGCCATCTGAAAAATTAGTATAGATCTAGAAATGTTCATTAACGGTAGGATAACTTCACACCTCGATTTATAATTTTTGATAAGTTGAGGATACGAAAATAGATTAGATGCTTTTTCATCATATTTTAAATATTCGGACAAAAATAAACTTTTTTGTGGCCTTCCCTGTCTTTGAGGTAACCTAGCAGTGCCCACCTGGGGACGCCAGTCTCCGTAGCATGCGACAAACAAATCTAACTAACTTACCCCTATTGCCTGTCCTACACCCCTTGAGGGGAATTTAATTTGTGATACTACTACTATATAATTGATGTAGAGAAGCTATAGACTAATACAACGGTCTCAATGGATTGGTATGTTCGGTATGTAGAAATAACATACGGTATGTAGAAACGTGTTATGTAGAAATAACACGTGACTTGCAAATTAGAACCCCATCAAGTATTACAATAGATTGCTAAGTGTGGTGAAATGAGGCAGAAGTAATTCTGTTCAACGGTGTGCCACTTATTGTGAATGCAGACAATGAAAGGCAGCGGGATTTGGGGATGAGACTCTGTTTTAACGCGCGCAGTGTAGAGCGCAATGAGGCGCGGCTGCCCTCGCTCACGCGTTGTGTCTACAAATTCCTCAAGCAATAGAATCCTAAAGTGAACTCTCAGCACTAGTAACAGGATCTGTGGTAGTAATTTTTTTATATTTGACATGAAACCATCAAAACTGCTGGTAATCTAACAAAAGTCGCTATGAGAACATATAAGAACTCAAAATCCTCAGCGAGTCTACAGGGCCAATAAAAATTGGTGACCGTAGAAGGCAGTAAATGTTTGGCACTATCTGATGAGTAGTATATATAAAATTCCTGATTGTTATACTGTTGAATAAATTGAGTATTGCCACGTCATTCTAAACTGCGGCACATGTATACGATTTTTGCATAAAAAATTCCCAAATTTGTTTATGGCAATCATTATTATCCTGTACCTCAGGAGTCATGCGTTGCCCGTAGAGGTAAAGTGAACTGACGTAGTAAATCAAAGTAGTAGAACACATTCCACCTACTGACTTCAGAATTCAGGCAACTCGTACTTTAGTTTTGTAATTACAGGCTATTTGCCTTTCCGCCTTACGAATACTGAGCCATAAATTTAGCCTTTTTATACGACAGTCGACGTTTACGTACAGTGCGCCTGGCAATAGTGAGCCAACATTTGTCACGCCTAGACACGTCTGTGCGAGTGCGATATGACAGCGTCTCCTTGTAGGGAGGCGCCGTCTGCAAGTTTCAACTCTACAGACTCTGAGGAAGGCGTTAGTTGAATTATCAATTATCATGAATTACAGCATGAAAATAGGTGCCGAGCAACACTGAAAGCTTAATTTATTAATCATATTTTCCTTAAAGGAATGACAAATGTTGAAAGCTTATTTTAAGTTAAATGTTCAGCAGGATAGGCTTCGCATGTGGCTTTGGCTTAGAATTTTTTTTCCCGAATACTCAGTATCTGAGAGGTTCGACCAATCGTCATTTACTAAAGTTTAGACACTTTCGTAGAAGTTGAACTTAAAGAACTATGCAAATATAGGTTGAATATTGAATTACTCAATTTGTGTGTGGAGAATTCTCCAGACCCAACTAAAAGATGAAGATAAGTAAGTTGGTCGCTCATCTAAAATTTCATTACGTGAGCTTACTTAATTTCCTTTTAGCGCTGCCCATGTTTTATCATTTGAAACTATCAGGAGTTTTTACGGATATATCAAACAAACGCTTAATTTCTGGAGAGTAAAATCGTCTTTTACCTCCAGCCGCATCCGTGAGCTAAATTAATCAATGTACTTTACTTTCGCTTGTCAAAACCTTGAGTCATAATAATACCAATTCCAACATAATGTGTCAAATTATGTAAGTACTTGATAAATAGAGCTATGGTAAGTATAAATTCATACTACAAATTGAAGTGAAGAATAACATCAACTCTCATAGAATGTTGCTCAGCACTCAGACGAATCTTAGCTTTTAGCTAAATTATTGCTTAGTTTTAAAAAATATGAAAAATAATTTGACCGTAAACTTTATTCAGCCACGCTACATTAAGAGGCTTACTTTCCGTCGAACATAGTCGGAGAAATTTCTAGCAGCTGAAAAAATTGAACTCGGAATCAAAATCACATCGCAATAAAGACGCACCATGACACACTTAACAAAACTCTGTACAATGAAGCGCCGCGCTCTCTCACTCAGTTTCCTCTTCTTGCCTGATCGCTTCATCGGTTTCCTTCTTGGCGGCCGTAATCCATGATGTAGGTTGTGCCCTGCGAGATATGGGTTATCTTCCAGGAAGTCCGCCATCGCTCGACGTCGTTTGGATTAGCAATAGAAATTACACGCTTTGTTGATCCAGTTCTGATTTGAAAATTAACAAATCTACCAGCGTGAACGAAGAAATTTGATACATTTCCGCTTGACGAAAATCAGGATTAAATTACGGAAATCGCTCTAGAGTCGCATCCTGCTCTTACTTTCAGTGTAGCATTGAAATTCATTTTATGAATTAAAGAAAATAATTTCAGACAATGCGGCTCAGTCACCCTACATTTACTAGAAATTTCTGCAACAAAACAATTACAGTTTTATGATTTTAGAGTTAAGCGCATAGGGTTGTTGTCATAACACGCGACAAGGTCACACTCATAAATTACATAAACTATGCCAAGGCTTGTATGATACTGTATTAAGGGTCTCTATTTTTCATGAACTGTTTCAGTTCTTAGTGAACTAATAATTTTTTTTAATCTCCAAGAACTGAATAATTTCAGCAAGTTTTGACAAATTGTAAATCGATGTTACATCTTGAACATAGAAGGTCAAGGAGACAAAGCCACGCATTGAAATTGTCAATATCATAACACGACTAATTGCTCACGAATCGTCCAGCACACGACTGCTTATACACGTGTCGTTAGGAGATAACTTACTCTTTCATCTTATCATACAAGTCCCGACCGTAAAGCGGTCACATAAGATCCAATCAGGCATTTTGCATCAAATAGAAAATTAGTAAACTCATCGTTGCGTGTTTGCGCTTTGTATTATCCATTTTTTCTATAATGGATATTCTTCTGACTTCTAACAAATCCATGAAAAATTAACGCAAAAATGGTCAAGTCAGACGTCAACACTACTTAGAGCTTATGTAACGGACTGGTGCCATTACTGCCAGCGTCCTTGGAAGACGGTCAAACCCTCCCACGCAGCAGCGTACGCCTCACAGTGATCGATTGTACTCGAAGTAACGAAGGCAAGAAGATCGCGTCTGAGGATGCACTTACGTAACTCTGTGCTCAAAACTGAATGCTGTTTTGCATAAAGCAGTGGCTCAGTGGAGGGAGCGTCAGCCTGCATATGGTAACAGAGGAGCCGTTTCGTGAGATGATGGTAAAAAGTATGAGGGACCAAGAGGCCCTTCGAAGAAAATTTACCTCAAATTCAGAAATGCTATCCCACGCATATTGAGGCAAGTGACCGCCCATCATTTCACCACATTTACTTTGAGTTTACGACTGTCGAAATAATGCTGAATTACCGATTATTAAGATGGCTCGAGCATTTCATCTCAAAAAACAATTGTTCTTAAAATCAACTCTGTTCATAAATTGTTTTAAGGAACAACTCTACGCGGAAATTTGACCGAATCGGAGCCTTCCAACCGACGATCAAAGCATACGTCGCCAAACTACTGTATAAAGTAGGTGTAGGCTTTCATTGTATATATGTAG